>CAUYQG010025207.1:0-13528 GCA_963574415.1 Tarsius wallacei | reverse complement strand
ACAATTGGAGAGAAAGATAAAATCTGAAACAGATAAAAACAGTAGACTACGGCTACAAACTGACTGATTCCGATACAAAAACAAACAAACAAACAAACAAAAAGACAAAACAAAACAAAAAAAACTAAAGCATATATTGATACTAACAAACAAGCTAACCAATCTTCTTGTTTTCCCGGGCTGGCAAGTTTATAGACAAAAGACAAGGAAAGAGAGAGAAAGAAGATCTAGTTCATAGAAAGAAGGAAAGGAAACAGAAGGAAAGCAAATGAAAACTTGAGTCGCCAGCAGGTGGTGTTGTCTCACGGCTCCAGATGGACTTAATCTCAGTTGCTTGTCCCACAGTGGGGGAGCCTGAGAGAGGGCCAGCCGGGGATGGGCTCACAGGAGGAGATCCAAAGCTCACCCGAAAGTCAGAGCAGCAGTTGTGGTGGCAGTGGTAGTGGCAGCGATCTAAGTCTCAGCATATCCTGTGTGGAGGGGTGGATCACCTCAGACATAGGCTGCAGAGGCAGTCGTATTTAGGCCGAGGCAGTGACAGTTCCAGGACCACAGCAGTGATGATGGTGTCTGGGTGCAGCAGTGAGAGCGACGAGTGTCTGGACCATGGGCAGCTTGCCCAACCAAGCCACTTGCTGCGGGGGCAGGGCGGGCCAAGCCACTTGCAGCGGTGGGTCAGGTGGAGCCATCTACAGTGTCCTGCTGCAATGATCATTGGCGGTGGTAGCGGTGGTGATCAGTAGTGGTGTCTTGGCCACAGCCACGAGCCGAGCTGCTTGTGACAGCGGCGCTGCCCCCCCAGACGCCGGTAGTGGTGCTGGGTCCCCAGCCGCTGGCCGCAGCGGCAATCCCTGGGCTGCTGGTGGCAGTGGTGCAACCGGGTCGCTGGTGGTGGCAGCGGTGGTGGCACGCCCCGCGTCAGAGGCGTCCGTGGCATGGGCGCACCCTGTATCGGCGGCGGCATCCACGGTGGCGCCCCCGGGTCGCCGCAGAGACGGCGGTGGCGGTGCGCCTCAGGTCAGTGGCGTCCGCGGCGTTGGCGGGCCCCGGATTGCCAGCAGTGGTGGCCGTGGCAGCGCACCCCGGGTCGCCAGCGGTGGCCACGGTGGTGCACTCGGGTCAGTGGCGTCCACGGTGGCGCGTGCCCTGGGTCACCTGCGGATTCTGCACCCCGGGTCGCCAGCAGCGGCCCCAGGCTGCTGACAGGGGCAGCAGCCGCTTTTACCTCCGGCCGCTGTGGTGCCTCTGCGGTATCAGTGGACAAGTTCCGTGTGGTGAGCAGGCCCCCTGGGAGAGAGCCCGAGTCTTTCTGTGTCCTCTTCTGCAGAGGTCTCATGCTGCCCGGTCGCCATCTTGGCCCCGCCCCCCCAAAACCTGGTTCTAACTGCTCCCCATGCTGTTGAGACTTCTCCAGGAAGCCTCTGGCCATTGGATGTCAAATGCATGTATCGCCCAGCATTAGAGCCTACCACTAGAACAGTTTAGACTTTCTCTCCTACATGGTGCCTCAACCTAGAAACTCTGTTGCCTGATAATTATCCCGAGACACTAGTGCATGACTGCAAGGATGTGTTGGACATTACCCAGGTCAGCCAACCTAATCTTTGGGACACTCCTCAGTGCCAGGCTGATGCTGACCTGGTCACGAATGGGAGCAGCCTGATAATAAATGGAATCCGTAAGGCCGGTGCAACAAAACTACAGCTCATGAAGTAATCTTTCAACAGACACTGACTCAGGGTGCTTCTGCTGAGTTAACTGCTCTAACACAGGCCCTGCTCTGGGAAGCAGAAAAACAAGTAAACATCTAAAGGAAGCCAGTATGCATTTGCTACACTTCATGTACATGCCATGATCTACAAAGAAAGTGACCTTCTCACCGCAGCAGGTAAAATTTTAAAAAATAAAACAGAAATATTAGCACTCTTGGAAGCTGTTTGGTTCCCTAAATAGGTAGCTGTTATACATTGTAAAGGTCACCAAAAATCTGACACTTTAGATACAATTGGAAACCGCCTGGCAGACCAGACAGCTTGGGAAGCAGTAGAACTCCCAATTGAACCCCTATTTTATCAGTTAAAACTTTTCTAATCCTTTCTTTCCCACAGCAGCCCAGATTTACACATAGAGAAGAAGAGACTGCAGAGCTGGTGGGAGCTTACAAGATACCTGACAGCTTGGTGGGTTAAAGACTCCAGAATTTTTCTACCTGAAGTTCTTGCAGAGAAATTAATGACAACTCCACTTCACCATCCTCCTAGGAGTAACCAATATGGCAAAACTGTTAAACTGTTTTTATATTATCAATAACTTAAGAGACCAAAATAATTCAGCTACTTTAATGTGTCCTGCTTGTGCTCATGTCAATCCCAAGGAAAGGCCAAACTCCATCCAGGAATCAGGGCACAAGGATTAAGCCCTGGTGAGCAATGGGGAATAAACTTTACTGAAATAAAACATCCACATGCAGGATACAATTATTTACTGGTGTTAGTAGACACTATTTAGGGATGGGCAGAAGCATTGGCCACAATAAATGAAACTGTCCTTACCATGCAAAATACTTATTAAATAAAATAATTCCTATGTACGGGCTTCCTCTTTCTATTGGCTCAGACAATGGTCCTGTCTTCACCTCATCCATAGTACAGCTGGTTAGTAAAGCACAAACATCAAGTGATAACTGCATTGTGCTTACTAACCACAAAACTCTAGACAAGTAGGATGTATAAACCAGACTTTAAAAAATACTTTATCTAAATTAATGATAAAAACAGGTGAAAATATGTAACTCTCTTACCCCATCTATCCTTCGGGCTAGATGTACCCCGTATAAGGCTGAGTTTATTCTCCATGAAATAATGTTTGAAAGATCTCCTCCTCTGTTACCCCACTTACGGAATCCTATTCTTAAAGAGTTTACTAATCAATCTATCTTAAAGTATCTACAGTCTTTACAGCGGGTGCACGACCTTGTCCACACCAATGTCTTTGCTGTTCTGCCAACTCCAATTTCCACACTGCATCATCCATTCCAGCTGGTAACTTGGTCTAGGACAGAAAGTTCTGTATAAAAGAACTGAGCACCTCCTGGAAAGGACCATACGACGTCATCCTTACCACCCCGACATTAATCAAGGTTAGCGAGATACCAACATGGATTTATCATTCACAAGTCAAGGAAACTGCAGATGCTGAAGTATGGCTCAGTCAAGCCTGCAGTTGGAACACTGACATGACCCTTCACCCAAACCACAACTGGACTGTGAACCAAATTCCTGATAATCCTCTCAATATCATCCTCTGAGCCCATTGTCCTACATCAACTGAAAAACAAGCAGCAGAAACTGTGAGACTTTGACCATAACTGAATTCATTGCACTCATCCCTTGCCTCTCCTCTATGTTATCCCACTTGTTCTAGGATTTAAAACAGCACTGCTCACTGCAGCTTCTGCAGAATGGCCATGCTGCAAGGAAGATCTGTTAGCACTGTTTTATTTCTCACATACCGGTTGTATTATTAATCATACTACATACACCTTTACTTTAAGTTTCTTTACTTCAGGACAAGTTGTAGCTGTCCAAAATTTGACCCTTGAGTCATACCCAATCCAGTATAATGTAACTCTTTCAGATATGGTACCTTGCATTTAAACTGGTTCACTAACTTTGTTAAGAAACAAATCAACTCAGTAAAACTTTTGTATACCAGAACGTTACAATTTTTTTATTTAAAGAGTCAATGAATTCACTCATGAACAACTAAAAGGGGGGAATGAAATAAGCTAAATGAGTTAATAAAATCAAATTGCTAGCAAAGTAATAATATTAACCAGCTTACTTCATTTTGCTTAAAACTTTCATCCTAGTTACCTGTCTGACCTAAGAATCAGTGCCTATGTGTGATTACAGTAACATTCTCATGACCACAGACCCCCATCTTTGTCTCATTTGGGCACGTTATGCTGACTGTTGCCTGCTGACCATTATAGAACTCCTTTTCCATCACTTCCATGTAATTGTATACTTTGTTAACTGAAATCAAATGTTATGCCTTGACATTTTTATAATTTGTTCTTATATTCTTTTAGCAACCTAACCAAGGTAACTCCATTGTATAATGATTCTTCTTCCTTGTCTCTATGTAACTACCTTAAACGATATCTTAATGGCAGAACTTCAGAGACTTTCTGAGCACTGGCTATACCTACCTGACATGAAATTAATCAAAGCTCCCTAACAATCAAAGCTCCCATTTTGGTTGTCATGTTGTTAGTTAATAGTTGCTATGGTCACTAAGTTACTATGTAGTCAATGCTGCAAATTTTACCTATAAAAGCTTCTCAAAAACTGGATCAATTTGCCAAGAGTTTTTGCCTACTCTTGACCCACGCATTTAATAAATTCATAATTAATTAGACTCAACTTGTTAGCATAACTTATTCTCACTTTTTCATTCATAACAGTTACAATCAATGGGACACCCATAAAGTAGAAGGGCTAGTCATTGTGATGCCCATTATGTAGTAATCCCAGTCACTGGGACAGTAATCTCAGAGGAAAACAAGTCACTGGAACACCCACCACATAGAAGAATCAGTTATTGGGGCATTTTTCACAGAGAAGGTCCTGTCTTTAGGGCATCCATCACAAAGAAGGGTCAGTCACTGGTAAACCCATCAAAGAGGAGATGTAGTCACTGCACACCTATCACAGAGAAAAACCAGTCCCTAGGGCACCATCACAGAGAAGGGGTAGTCAATGGGGTACACATAACAGAAGAGGGCTCGTCACTGGGGCATCTATCACACAGGTGGGCTAGTCATAAAACAACATTCACAAAGTAGGAATAGCCACTGTGGAAATAATATGATGAACTGTCTGTAGGGTACCAAAGACAGAGGAGACCCTGTCACTGGGAAACCTATAATAGAGGAAGGCCAGTCACTGAGGAAACAATTATGGAGGAGTACCAGTCACTGGGGGTACGAATTACAAAGTAAGACCTGTCACTGTTGTACTGATCACAGAGGAGGACCACACACTGAGACACACATCACAGAAGAAGGCCAGTCACTGAGGTACACATATGGAGGGGGTCCGGTCACTAGAGCCCCCAGCACAGAGGAGGTCTAGTACCCTGATTATACATGACAGCAAAGACCCAGTCGCACAAAAAGGTGTAGTCACTAGGACATTAATTATGGATGAGGGCTAGTCACTAGGACAACTATCACAGAGAAGGCTCAGTCACTGAGGCAACTATTACAAATGAGGGCCAGTAACAGAGGCACCCATCCCAAAGGAGAGCCAAACACAGGTTCACCCATTATAAGGAGTCCCAGTCACTGAGACACCTATTACAGAGGAGGGCTGTCACTTGATTATGCACAACAGAGCAGACCCAGTCACTGATGAATGCATCACAGAACAGACCCAGTAACTGAGGCACCCTTTAGAAAGAGACCCAATTACTGGAGCACCCATCACTAAGGAGGACCAGTCAGTGAGGTACCCATCTCTAACAAGGCTCAGTCACTGGGCACCAATTATAGAGGAGGTCTAGTCACTGGGCACCTGTCACAGAGTAAACCCAGTAACAAAGGCACCCATAATTATGGAGGACCAGTCTCTAGGATCTATCACAGAGGATGCCAGTCACTGGGGTACCCATTACAGATGAAAGTCAGTCACTTGGACACTGATTACAGATAAGATACAGACATTGGAGCACTGATTACAGAGGATAGTCAATCAATGAGGCATCAATCACAGAGGAGAAACTGTCACCGAGACACACATTATAGATGGGATCCAGTCAACGGGAAAGTCAGCACAGAAGAGGATAGACACACTAAGTCATGCGTAACAGAGGAGGGTCAGTCACGGGACAAACAAAACTGAGGTGGAGCCATCACAGGAACACCCATAATAGAGAAAGGACAATCACTGGGGCACCCATTTCAGATGTGGACCACTCTCAGGGCAACACTCCTAGAGGACCTCTAGTCACTGGGGATTTCACAATAGATGAGAAAGAATAACTGGTCCACCAATAAAAGAGGAGGGATTTTTTTGGTGGCACCCAATATGGAGGAGGACCAGTCATAGGGGAAGAAATCATGAAGAAGTCTTACTCAGTGAAGAACTTTTAATGAGGGATACCCAATCATTGGAAGCTCCTTCATAGGAGGGGCAGTCACTGAGGCTTTCATTATAGCAGTACTACAGCACCCATCACAGAGGAGAAACAGCCACTGTGGCACCCCTTATTTAGGACAGCTAGTTACTAGGACACCCACTGTAGAATAAATCTAGTTAGTGGGGCACCCATTACAGAAAATGCTCAGACATTGAAGTGCCAAGTACAGAGGAATCCCAATCATTGGGCACACAAAATGGAGAAGAGTCAGTCACCAAGACACCCCCCAAAATGAGGTCTATTCACTGGGGCATCCATCATATATGAAGGACAGTCATGGAGAAACTAATCACAAAGGAGTCATAATTACTGTGGCATACATTTTGAGGGAGGAAAAGTCACTGGAACATTCACCATAAAGGAGGGTCAATCAGTAGGACATCCATTATGAAGGAGGTACAGTAAGTGGGACATCTGTCACAGAGGAAGGTTAATCACTGATGTAAACATGATTGATCATGACCATTCACTGTGGCACTAGTTACCTATGACAGAAGAAGACTACTCACTATGACACCCATCAGAGATATGATTCTGCCACTGAGACAATTACAGAGGAAAGTCAGTTATTTGGTAACCATCCCAGAGGAGAACTTGTCACTCTACACCCATCACAAAGCAAGTGTTCCTAAGGAACACATCACAGTTGAAGGTCACTTACCGAGGCACTGATTACAGAGGAGGGCCAGTGACTGGAGGACCCACAAAGAATGTCTCAGTTACTTTTGTTTCAATCACAGAGGCGGGCCAGTAACTTTGGAGGCTACTAAAAGGAAAGCAGTCATTGTGCTATCCATCATACAGGAACTCTTGTAACTGGAGTAACTATCACAGAAGAGGCAAAGTAACCGATACACTTATCACAGAGAAGTACCAGTCATTAGCCAACCCATTAGGAGGAGACACATTCACTGGAGCACCCATTAGTTAAGAGGGCTGGTCTCTTTGGAACCCCCAAAAAGGGGAACCAGTTACTAGGACACACATCATAGGACCTGTCTCTGGGGATACATAACAGTGGAGAGCCAGTATCTGGGCACCTATCATAGAGGAGGAGAGTCACCGAGGCCCCCATTACAGATGAGGATCAGTATCTGGGGAATAATTGCAAAGAGAAACCAGTCACTGGTATACTATTCACAAAGGAGTACAGGTCAATGAGGCACCAACGTAGAGGAAGAAAAGTCACTGAGGTACATATCACAGAGGAGAATTGGTCACTGGGGTTCTGATAACAGTACTCCTGGTCAATGGGGCACTGATCATACAGAAAAGCCAATCACTGAAGTACACATCATAGAGGTGGGCCAGTCTTTGGGACAGCTATCACAGAATAGGGCAAGTCATTGGTGCACCCATAACAGAGGAAGGTCAGTCATTGGGGCACCCATTATGGAGGAGGGCTAATCTTGGAGCAGAAATAGTTGAGGAGCCTTTCACTGGGACACCCATAATGAAGGCGGGTTAGTCGATGAGGCACCCAATATATAGGAGGCCTAGTCACTGGAGCAGAGGTCACAGAGGAAAGCTAATCACTGAAGGACCCATCACAAAGAAGGAGCAGTCACTAGGGCCTCAACCACAAAGAAGTCCATCAGATGAGGGCAAACATCAGAGGAGGATTAGTCACTGCAGCATCCATCACAAAGGAATGGCAGTCACTGGAACACATATAGAGTAGGACAAGGTACAAGGGACATATTATAGAAGAAGTCTACTCACCAGTACATCCGTAAAATAAGAGAACCAGTTGCTAGGACATTCATCATAGAGGAAAGCCAGTCACTGGGGCAACCATCACAAAGGAGAGGAAGTCACTGGAGCACCCACCAAAATAGACAATGACTAGTCACTGACACGCCCAACACAGAGGAAAACCAGTCACTGGGGCATCCATTAGAAGGGAATCAGTCACTGGGACATTGATCACAGGGAAGGTACAGTAAGTGGGGCAGTGTGATACCCATTATAGAGAAGGTCTTGCCACTGAGACATCTATCACAAAGGAAGCACAATCACTGATGCACCTATCATAGACAAGGACCAATTGCTGATGCCCCATCACAGAGGAGGGCTAGTAACCGAGGTGCACATTTTCAAGGAGTAGTAGTCTCGAGAGTACCAATTTAAAGGAGGGCAACAACACAAGGAAAGGAAAGTCAGTGTAGTACACATCAAAAGGGAAGTTTCATCACAGAGAAGGGCCAGTCACTGAGGCACTCATCACAAAGGAGAACCAGTAACTGGGGAATACATAAGGAAGAAGTCCCAGTCACTAAGCCAAACTTCACAAATAAAAGCCCATCACTGTGACACCCATCAATCAGGAGAGCTTGTAACTAGGGCATCCACTATGAATGAGAGCCAGTAACCAGGGCATTGATCACAAAATAGGGTGGGTCTCCAGGGCAACCATCATAGAGGAGGACCAGTCACTGTGGCACCTATCACAGAAAAGTGTCAGACACTGGAACACATTTTGCAGAGTAGGGCCAATCACTGGGGATACATTAGAGAAAAAGTCTGCTAACAGGAGCACCCCTGTTAGTAGGAGAGCCAGTTACTGGGACAACCACGAGAGAAGAGAACGAGTCACTGGAGCACCCATCACAGATAAGATAAAGTCACTGGAAGCACTCATCAAAAAGCCGAGACTGTCAGTGGGGAAGCTATCAGAGAGGAGGCAGTCAATGTGGTACCCATCAGAGAGGAGGTCTTGTCATTGGGACTCCAATCACAGAGAAGGCACAGTCACTGATGCATCTATCACTGAGGAGGGCCAGGCAACAAGAAGCCCAACACATGAGAGGCTTAGTTTCTTGTGCATCCATCAGAAAGGAGAACCAGTAACTGATACACCCATCAAAAAGTTAGACTAATATCTAAGGAACCCATACCAGAGGAGGGGCAGTCACCAGAGCACCCAATAGAATAAGGGATAATCACTGGGGCACTTATCCTGGGGGGGCCTCACTGGGGCATCCATAAAAGAGGAGACTTGGTAACTGGGGCACCAATTACTGAGGAGGGCTACTCACTGGGAAACTTTTTACCAAGAAAGTATAGTCACTGGGGCAACTGTAACAGAGGTGGTAGTCACTGAGACGCCCATTAGAGAAGAGGACAAGTCGCTGGGGCACCCCCTAAAAGGAAGTCTAGACATTGAAACAACTATCACAGAGTAATATCAACAATTGGGGCATCCATTAATGAGGAAGACCAATCACTGAGTTTTTATGACAGGAGAGGGCCAGACACTAAGAAACTTATCACAGAGAAGGGAACATCACCGGAAAATCCCTTTTGGAGGTGGTCCAGTCACTGGGACACCCATCATAATGGTGGACTAGACAGAGGCAATCATTATGGGGGAGGCCAAGTAAATGTGTATCCCATCAAAGAAAAGGGCCAGGCAGTGTGGCATTCATTATGGAGGAGGACCAGTCACAGGAGCATGTTTCACAAATAAGACTAATCACAGGGGCACCCATTACAAAAGGGAATCCATTACTTGGACACCCATTATAGAGGAGAGTCAATAACTAGGACATTCTTCACAGAGGAAAACAATTCACTTTGGTACCCATTACAGAGGAGGCCAGTCACTGGGACACCAACAACAGCAAGTCAGTGAGATACCCATCATAGATGAATGTTAGTCACTAGGTATCAATTATAAAGGGAAGTCAGCCACTAGAATAAGAACAAAGAGAAATGCCAATAAATGAGGTGCCAAATAAAGTGAAGGGATAATCACAAATGCATCCTTCAGAGAGGTGAATTAATGAATATGGCCTCAAACACATAGGATGTCTAGTCACTGGAGAATCCATCTAAGAAGAAAGCAAGTCACTGAGGCACCCTTCACAAAGGAGAACCAGTCATTGAGACAGTTGTCAAAAAAGCAGGACAGTCAATGGGACACTCATCACAGAGGAAGATCAGTCAGTGATGTATCCATCACAGAGAAGGATCAGTCACTGGGGCACTAATCACAAATGAGATTCTGTCACCAGTGCATTCATCACAGAGGAGGAGCATTCACTAGGACACCCATCCCAGAAGAGTGCCAGTCACTGGGCACCCATTATGGTAGAGGTCTAATCAATGGATCATCCATTACGCAGTAGAGCCTGTCACCTGAAGAGCCAGCACCGAGAAGAGCTAGTCAATGGGCACCCATTATAAAGGATGCACAGTCACTGAACCTCCTATCACAGAGAATGGCCAATCAAAGAAGAGAACAACTTACTTGAACACACATTAGGAAGAGGCTCAGTCACAGGGGCAACAGTCACACAGGAGTCACCTGAGCACACATCACAGGGGAGACCCAGTAACTGAGGCACCCATCAGAGAAGGCTCAGTCGCTGGGATACCCAATAGAAGGAGGGTCTATCATTAGGCCAAAGATAACAAAGGAGGACCAGTCAGTGGGACACCAATTACAGATGAGACCCAGTCACTGTGCTGCCCATCACAGAGGAGGTTTAGTGACTATGACACCAATCACAGAGGAAGCCTATTTACTGGACCACTCATCATAGTGAAGGGACAGTCTTTTGGGCACTATTCACAGAGAGGTCAGTCACTTTCTTAACCATCAGACATGCAGTCCAGTCACTGGAGCACTGACCACAGAATAGGGCCAGTCAATGAGGTACCAAACACAGAGTGGGTACAGCTCCTGAGGCAAACATCACAGAAGATGGCCGGTCACTGGGACAGCCATTAGAGAAGAGGGCAAGTCACTGAGACATCAGTCACAGAAGATGCCCAGTCACTGGGGCACCCACTATGAAAGAGACGCAGTTACTGCAACACCCATTAAAGAGGATGATTAATCCCTAAGATACACATTATCAAGGAAGACCATCATGGGGGCACAAATCAAGGAGGCACAGTTACTTGGGAGCACAAATGGAGAAGGGATAATCCCTGCAATACTCATTATGTATGAGGCCCTGTAAGTGGGGCAGCAATTATAGAGGAAAGTTAGTCACTGGTCATGGATCACAAAGGAAGAGTAGTCTTAAGGGCATTTTTTAGTGGTGAACCATTGACAGAGAAGGATTAGTGACTGGGGCACCCAACATAAAGGAGGTTTAGTCAAAGGCACCATAAAGAGGAGGATAAGTCACTGAGAAGACCATCACAGAAAATGTCAGTCACAGGTCTTACCTAACAGAGGAGGGCTAGTCAGTGGCAAACCCAACACAGATGACTAGTTTCTGTGGCACTCATAACATTGGAGTGCCAGTTACTGGGGCACCCATTTTAAGGAAGAATTTTGATTGGAATAACCTTCACAGAGGAGGCCTAATAACTGTAACAACAACCATAACGCTGAAAGCCCAGTCACTGGGCAACCAATCAGAGTTGTTTCTGTCAATAGGGTACACGAATGGGGGGGCAATCATTGCAGCACCCAAAATGGAAGAGGCCATGTCATTTAGTCACCAATAACAAAGTGGAGCCTGTCACTGGTGCACCCATCAAGGAGGTGGGCAATCAATGGATACCCATTATAAAGGAGTCCTGATCACTGGGGCAACAATCACACAGGAGAACCTGTTTCTGGGACACCCATAACAGGGGAGGACCAGTCACCAGGGCACCCATTATAGAGGAGGCTCAGTCATTTGGGCATCTATGTAAGGGAAAAGTTAGACCCTGGGTTACTCATCACAGAGAAGGGCCAGTCAATGGATGTTGCCCTATTACTGGAAACCCCATCACATTAGAGGACTAGTCACTAGGATAACCAGTCTGGAAGAGGAAACGTCACTGGGTCACCAATGACAAGAGTTTCAGTGAATGAAGCAGCTATTATGAAAGAGGCCTTATCACTGGGACCTCCACCACAGAACACGTTCAGTAACCTGGAGGCACCAATTACAGAGGAAGCACAGACAATGAAGCATCCATCAGAGAGTAGAGTAATTCACTGAGCAACATATGAGAGATGAGATCCATTCACAGGAACAACTATCAGAGAAGAGGGCCAGTTACTGGGACACTCATCACAGAGGAGGCTGCGTCACTGGGGCTAACACCACAGAAGAGGGCCAGTCACTGAAGTACCCATCACAGAGGAAGGTCAGTCACTGGGACACCCTTTAGGAGGGATGAGTCACTGCAACCCCAATTCAGAAGGAAGGCTAGTCATGAGATACCTATCACAGAGGAAATTGAGTAAATGTGACACCCACTTTGGAGGAGGGTCAGTGACTGTCAATCAGCATAAAGGTTGGCTATTCACTGGGGCACAAATCTTGGAGGAGGACTAGTCACTTGGACTACCATCACAGATGAATACCAGTCACTAATGCACTCTTCAAAAAAAAGAGGAAGTCACTGGGGCACCCATCACAGCAAAGGGCCTGTCACTGTGTCAGCCATCACAGAGGAGGTCTAGTCACAAAGGCATGCATCACAGAGGAGGGTTAGTCACTGAAACACCCATGACAGAAGAGGGCTTGTCACTGTGGCACCCTTCACTGAGAAGATCCAGTCACTGTGACACCTATCATGGAGAAATGCTAATCACTGTAACTTCCATCAAGAGGACTATCAGTCATTGTGGCACCCGTCACACAGGAGGCCATTCTTGGGGACACACATAAAAAATGAGAGTAAATCACTAAGACAGGAATCACACAGGAGTCTCAGTCACTGAGACAATCATTATGGATAATTCCCAGAAATTGGGGCAACCATCACAGAGAAAAGTCAGTCATTGAGAGACTCACCACAGAGGAGAGCCAGAGACTGGGGACCACCTATCACAGAGGAGGGGTAGTCACAAGGGCATACATTATAAGGCAACAAATCAATCAGACATGGATCACAGAGAAGGGTCAGAAACTGGAGCACCTATCAAAGAGAAGAGCCAGTCATGGGGGCATGCTAACAGAGGAGTGCCAGTTATTGGGGTACATAGTTTAGGGAGGGCCAGGGACTGACACACACATCACAGAAGAAAGCTACTCACTGGGGTACTTATAACTGAGGAGAGTCAGTCACTGGAAGACCCATTAAAAAGAGACACAGTCCCTGATGCACCCATCACAGAGGAAAGGCAATCACTAGCAATCCAGCACAGAAGGGTAATCACAGGGACACCCATAACATGAAAGTGTGTCAGTGGACCACTCATCATAGAAGAAAGCAGTGCAATGGGGCACCATTACAAAGGATGCCAGTAATTGAGACACTCCCAAAGGTGGAGGGCTAATCACTGAGTCACCTATCACAAAGGAAGCCTGTCACTAGGGTACACATCACAGATGAAGGCCAGTCATTTGGTCACTGATTACAGAGA
>CAUYQG010025201.1:0-16378 GCA_963574415.1 Tarsius wallacei | reverse complement strand
TACAGGCTGAGCCACAGAGCCCGGCCTTGGCTACTTTTTTTTTTAGTGTAGAGACAAGTTCTCGCCAAGGTGCCCAGGGTGGTCTTGAACCCGTGGGCTCAGGCAATCCACTCACCTTGGCCTCCTAAAATGCTGGGATTAGAGGCTGAGTCACTGAGCCGGGCCTGAACTTTTTTAAAGTGTGGAATTTGGCAATTTAAGAATGCAGATTCAAATTTTAAAGCCACAGGGGAGGGCACACATAGCCCCTGGGTCTCAGAGCTTGAGACCTTTGCTTTCTGCCTCTCTGCTTTGCTGTTCTGCCAGCAAGGGAAGCTCCAGTATGCCAGCGAACCCAGATTCTCCCTCTGCCCCCCGTGCCCAGAAGCCATAAGAGGACTGCGATGCAGGGCTGGTGCCCAGAGACCCACGTTGTCCCCGTGCCCTGGAGCAGGTCTGCAGTCCTCGGACTGTGCGGCCCTGTTCCAGCTGTCAGTCCCGGCTGACTCATCCCATCTCCAACGATGGCAGTTCCTCGACTTTTCTGAGCCCTGCTACTTTCCCTGCTGGAGGCAGAAGTGACAGGTTAATGGCAGTGTGTACTGGTCCCCACAGGGTTCCCTGACCTTCTCTCTGGGCTTGGCATAATCCCACAGCATCCTCCAGAGAAGACAAGAGGGAGGGAGAAGAGACCAAGAGGGAGAGAGACAGAAAAAGAGAGATAGAAAGAGAGAACAAGCAGACAGAGGGAGGTGAGGGAGCAGAGAGGAAGAGGGGGAGAGATGGAGAGGAGGCGGAGAAGAAAGAGGGAAAATTGGACAGATACAGAGAGACATGGAGGGGAAGATCAAAGCAAGAGATGGGGAACGGGGTGTGGTGGAGACAAAGAAGGAGAGAGATGGAGAGAGAAATGCAGAGAGACAGAGACAGGCCAACAGACAGAGAAGAAAGACCACAGAAGAGAGGAGGTAAAAGGGAGGAGAGGTGAGAAAGAGGGGGAGGGTCACAGTCCCAGGTATGGCGGGGGCCCTTGCGGTCAGTTCGGATAGGGGGAGATGGGGATGTGTCTCCCTGTTTCTCACTCTGAAGGGCGAGAATCAGTGCCCTACTGGATGACTGGCTCTTTGCTCTGAAACCAGCCACACGCACGTGCATTTGAAGCCCAGGTGAAGCCAGAGCCCTAGGCCTGTCAGTCACACAGACTTCCAGGACTCACCTGCTCCAGAGGTGTCTATGAAAGGTGGCGGGGGGGTCGTCTGGCTGGGATCTAAGAGGGCTCTGCAGATGGGCACCCCACCCACCCATCAAAGGAGTTTGCATGTATTTGGGAACAGGTGAGACAGAATCTTTCAAATTCTTAAACATTACTTGCTTTTGGGGTGATACATAAAAAAATACATTTGCTATAAAAGCACAGGAGGGGCTCAAGTGAAATTCTCCTCCCCTGCAACACCTCCACACATACTCTAAGAAACAAAATTAGAATACCAAGGATTTCCTTATCCTTCCCTTCCCTAGGCCAATGGCATCAGGGCTGTTGGTTGGCATCATGCCAGCTCGGCCTACTGGTCCAGCAGTGGCATCTCTTAGGAACGTAAGAAATGCCAGGTCCTTAATGAAGCAGCTTTTCTCAAGTGCTCACGTTTGTAAATGCACACACACAATCCATCTTCCAGATGTGGCCCACAGTGTATCCAGGGGCTCAGCTAAGTGACCTTTCATTGTAATCAGTGGTAACAGCTAATCAGAGAGGCTAGAACACATATCAGGCACTGGTGTGCTGCTTGTAACTGTGGCCTTTGGGACACCTCACTGTCTTGGCTCTCAGTGACTCAGGTGGGGGCATTTCAGGCACAAGAGAAAGATGAACAAAGCTTGGCCAACAGGGGAGATGTTTGAGGGAAAACGTAAGCAGACAGGCCGGGGTCACCCCTTTGTTTACTCAGCGACTGAGGTCTTCTTGTAGCAAACATTTACAGCGGTGTGTATCTTGTATGCATTTAATTTATGTGCATGTAACAATTCACACTCAAAATGTTTATAATTTAAGAGACTGGACAAATACAGCTGCATATGCTCTCTTTTGTGTATAACACATATTATACCCAAGATACATTTATGCATGTCTATTATGGTAAAGAGTTATATAAGCACAACTGTGTATACTGACTTCCTGGGCAACTTAAGCACCCATCAAGGGTAGTTTTGACTATACAGTTGACCTTTGAACAACATGGACTTGAACTATGCCCAGCCTATGATTTTCTTAGCTTCCTTTTTGTAAGAATGCAGCATAAGGACAGGCATGGTGGCTCAAGCCTATAATCCCAGCACTTTGGGAGGCCAAGAGGAGAGAATTGCCTGAGCTCAGGGGTTCGAGACCAGCCTGGCAACTTGGTGAGACCTCATCTCTACAATAAATCAAAAAATAAGCCAGGTGGGGTAGCGCGCACCTGTAGTTCCAGCTACTTGGAAGGCTGAAGCAGAAGGATCTCCTGAGCCCAGCGGGTCGAGGCTGCGGTGGCCATGAGCATGCCACTGCGCTCCAGCCTGGGTGATGAAGTGAGACACCGACTAAAAAAAAAAAAGCAGTATATACTCCATTTAACATACAAACTATGTAGTGATCAACTGTTTATGTTATCCATAAGTCTTCCAGTCAACAGTAGGCTTGTTAGGTTTTGGGGGAGCCGAAAATTATATGCAGATCTTTGACTATGCAGGGGTATTGACGCTCCTCACCCCTTCCTTGATCTAAGGTCAACTGTACTGGAAATTCACTAGAGAACTGACTCTAACTCCACAGAAAGTGAGACTCCTAATCCCAACATTGTACCAAGCACTCCATTGGGCCCTGCAGGAGAGATACAAATTGTGAATATTGTATCCTACTGGGAGTAGCCATGTAAGTCCATGGTAAGACTATGTGATGGCGTGTGCTATGTGGAAGGTATGCCCGTGATGAAATGGCATCTGGGAAGGCTTCATGGAGGAGAGGTCACTGGAGCAAATGTTCAGAGAGTGAGTAGGAGTGGTCATGGGCAGTAACAGTTTCAGCCTTGCTCCTGATGGCTGGGGGCAGCCTTGGTTCAAATTCTGGCCCTGCCACACACTAGCTGTGTTACCTTGGGCCAGTTACCTCATCTCACTGGGGCTAATGTCCTCAGCAGATGCTGTTGATCACCCACCAGCAGCCATTCCTCTGCTGTCCTGACTGGCAGAGCCTGATTTCATCCCTGGGTTCCCTCTAGCCTGGCCTCAGCCTCAAGGGAAGGGTTCTAGGTGGTTTGCCATTCACAGACGTCCCAGTCCTCACGCCAGTGATTAGTGTGGGCATCGAAACATATTATACCATTGGCACAGTTAGTTATCTACTGCAGCCTAGCAAACTACTTCAAAACTCAAAACAAGAATCATTTGTTTTGCTCAATATATTTGTAATTGGAGCGGAAATCAGTGGGGACAGCTTGCCTCTGTCCCATGTTGTATCAGCTGGAACAATTTGACTGGGACTAAAGGACTCATTTCCAAGAGGGGCCACTTACATGGTCAGTAAGTTAGTGCCAGCTGGGGGCTGGTCAGTTGGTTAAGGCTGTGGGCTGCATGGCACAATTCCCCCTTGCTTGGACTTCCTCAGCCCAATGGTGGCTGGGTTCCAAGAGTGACTGTCCAAGGGACAAGAAGAAGACGTTTCTTAGGATCTGGGCCCTTAGAAGCAAGTGCGGTGTTACTTTTGTCATAGTTTATTGGCCAAGCAGTCACCTAGCTCGGACTCAAGGGGGAGTGTAGACCTCACCTCTCAAAGGGAAGGGTATCAAAAAATTTGGAGCACATATTTTAAAACTGCCATAGCCAATGAAACATGACAAGAAGTCAGTTAGGGAGGTTTCTAGGAAAGTTTCTTTGCTCTAAAAAAGAGACATAGCCGGGCTCAGTGGCTCAGCCTGTAATCCCGTGCCTTTGGGAGGCTGAGGTGAGTGGATTGCCTGAGCCCGCGGGTTCGAGACCTGCCTGGGCAAGCAAGACCTCATCTCTACAATAAATCAAAAAATCAGCCGGGCGTGGTAGCGCGCGCCTGTAGTTCCAGCTACTTGGAAGGCTGAGACGGAAGGATCGCTGGAGCCCAGCAGGTCGAGGCTGCAGTGGCCGAGAGCAGCCACTGCACTCCAGTCTGGGCGACAGAGTGAGACTCCAACTCAAAAAAAAAAAAAAAAAAAAAGAGACATAAGTTTTACTGAATCACGGTTGGGAGCCCAAAGTAAGAAATGAGACAATCTCAAGAACAAGATGATTGTATGCTTGACCCTTCATGATTACATTCCTAGTTTCATAAAATTCAGGGAAAGGAGAAGACCATTATTGTATCTTCCACAATTGTTATATTTGGGATAATAACAAAGCATGCCTAAATTACCTATAATTATGTGACTTATACTTAAAGTCCTGTAGGATTTCAATATTTGATGGGAAAACCTAATACTGTCAAGATGTCAGTCCTTCCCCAATTATAGCATATATTCAATGCCATATCATTGAGAATGGAATTTACAAGCAAGCTCTAAAGTTCATCTGGAAGAGTCAATGTGAAAAATAACCAAGAAAACGGAGAGAGAAGAGATGTTCTCACAGGATGGGAAACATGTAAAAAGGGTTACATTGTAACACAGGCTTTCATAACGAGAAATTGAAAAAACTTGAATGTCCATCAGCAGGGAATAGTTAAATGAAATAGAGCAGTGGGGCTCAGACTCGAGCAGGCCTCAGCAACACCTGGAGGCCTGTCAAAACAGATTGGCTGGGTGCAGTGGCTAGCCTGTAATTCCAGCACTTTGATGCAGCCAAGGTGGGAGGATCACTTGAGTCCAAGGTGAGGTGGAAGAATCACTTGAGCCCGAGTTTGAGACCTGCTTAGGCTACATAACGAGACCTTGTCTCTGGAAAAAAAAAAAATTAGCCAGGCAAGGTGGTACACACTTGTCATCCTAGCTACTCCAGAGGCTGAGGCAGAAGGATTACCTGAGCCCAGGGGGTCGAGGCTGTGGTGAGCCATGATCCTGCCACTGCACTCCAGCCTGTGCAATAGAGTGAGACTCCAACTAAAAAAGAAAATAAAACAAAAACCCCATAGATTGTCAGTTTTCCAGAGCTCCTAATTCAGCAGGTTGGGGGAGTGGGGAGCTCAAACATTTCTATCAATTCCCAGATGATGGTGATGCTGATGCTCCAGGCCACATATTGAGAATTACAGACTACATCTGCTAGAGAATATTCAGGAACTGATAAAAAGAAAAGGTGTAAGAGCTGCAAAATAACACCATTAAAAAATAAAAATGTCTTAAAACTATAAGAAAACCAACTATGCATATACATAATTCACTCAGAAAAACAGTTCGAAGGTGGCTCACACCTGTGTAATCCCAGTACTTTGAGAGGCCAAGGTGGGAGGATCACTTGAGGCCGGGAGTTCAAGACCAGCCTGGACAACATAGCAAGACTTTGTCTTTACAAAAAATAAAATAATTTGCCGGGCTTAGTGTCCCATACCCGTAGTTCCAGCATTTGGGAGGCTGAGGCAGGAGGACCACCTGAGCCTGAGCCTGGACGGTCAAGGCTGCAGTGAGATATGATCACACCACTGCATTCCAGCCTGGGTGATAGAGCGAGACCCCAACTCCAAAGCAAAAAAAAAGTCTGAAGGGGAAAAAAGGACATGAAAGGAAGAGATGGTTAGCATTCTTCCCCCAGACATGTATGTGATGCCCAGAGCTGCTGGGGCTACCTTTATTTTATTATTTTTATTTTCAGTTAGAGTCTTACTCTGTTGCTCAGGCTGGAGTACAGTGACACTCACGGCCACCACAGCCTCAACCTGCTGGGCTCAGGTGATCCTTCCACCTCAGCCTTCCAAGTAGCTGGAACTATAGGCGTGCACCACAACGCCTGGCTAGATTTTTTTATTTATTGTAGAGATGAGGTCTCCCCAAGTTGCCCAGGCTGGTCTTGAACCCCTGGACTCAGGCAATCCTCTTGCGTCTGCCTCTCAAAGTGCTAGAATTACAGGTGTGAGCCATTGTACCTGGCCTGGGGCCACCTTTAGACTGACCTCAGGCTGAAGTCATAACAAGAGGAGATGGTGCTGTGACATTCTCAGGAAAGCAAAATCTGGTGAAACAATGCCTTATCCTTATAATCCCTGAGAAAGTCTCATTGTGGGAATTAATAAATCTGCCATTTTATTGGGGGTTTTCTATTCTTTATAGCCAAAACTGTCTAACGGATGAAGTAATGATCATGAAGGATTATTTGTAAAGATTGAATAAGATCGTTTAAGTGAGTGCTCTTTTGGGACCCTGACACATAGTAAAATTCTCCCACCCACTCATCATTTGCTTTCCTTATTCTAGAAGCGCCTTCTGAGCTGGGCTGTTGGGGATATTGTGAGGAAGGTGTCAGATTCCCTATCCCCGGGAACTCAGAGAATGCAAGGGGAGCAAGAGAAGCAGAAAGAGGGAATCAATGGCTCCTGCCAATGGGAAATCTAGGGACGGGCTGGTCTCAGGCATGGCACGGTCCCTGCTACTCAAATAATGTCAAGCAGCCTCTTTTTCAGTGTGTTGCGGGTCTTCTCTTATATTCTTTCCTGTCATGGAGGGTTTCCTCCATGCAGTAGGAAGAGAACATGGGTTTCACAAACGTGAGGCCTATGTCATAACATCTGAGCAAACCTAGAAAAAAGGGAAGTCTCCTCTTTCTCTGCCTCCATAGACAAAAATCCCAGGGAGGGAGGCTGATTGGCCTAGCTTGTATCATGTGCCCTTATCTGTGCCAGTCATTGTGGTTGGGGAATGGGATGCCATGCTTGTGTGGCATGTGTGACGTGTGGGTGTTTACACACATCATTTATGATGGATAGGTAGGTAGCAATACCTGCATAACAATATTACACATACTAAAGCAGCATAAGATGCACATTTATTATCTCTTCATTTCTGTGGGTCAAGAGTCCTGGAATGGCTTAGCTAGGTCCTCTGTAAACCTGCAATCAAAATGCAGATCACAGCCAGTTGCTGTGGTTCATGCCTATAATCCCGGCATTTTGGGAGGCCAAGGTGAAAGAATCGCTTGAGCCCAGGAGTTTGAGTCCAGCCTAGATAACATAGCGAGACTCCGTCTCTACAGAAAAAAAAAAAAAATTTAATTTTAAATTAGCCAGGTATGGGCCAGGCGTGGTGGCTCATGCCTCTAATTCCAGCACTTTGGGAGGCAGAGGTGAGAGGAGTGCCTGAGCCTGCAGGTTCGCGACCAGCCTGGGCAACTGGGGGAGACCTTATCTCTACAAATCAAAAAATTAGCCAGGTGTGATGGCGCATGTCTGTAGTTCCAGCTACTTGGAAGGCTGAGGCGGAAGGATTGCCTGAGCCCAGCAGGTCGAGGCTGTGGTGGCCAGGAGTGTGCCACTGCCCTCCAGCCTGGGTGACAGAGTGAGACTCCAACTCAAACAAACAAAAATGAGACAGGTATGGTGGCATATGCCTGTAGTCCCAGCTACTCGGGAGGTTGAGGTAGAAGGATTGCCTGAGCCCAGAAGGTTAAGGCTGTGGTAAGCCGTGATTGTGCCCCTGCAGTCCAGCTTAGGAACAGAGTGAGACCCTGACTTTAAAAAGAAAAAATGTTAGGACTGGGAAGCTTGACTGGAGTAGGATCCACTTCCAAGTTCATGCGGCTCTTGGCAGAATTCAGTTCCTCGCACTTAGAGGACCAAGGTCTCATTTTCTTGCTGGCTGTCAGCTGCCTTCAGTTTCTAGAGGCCACTCTCAGTTGGGCCTCAACGTGGCCACCTGCTTCATCAAAGCCAGCAAGGGTGTGAAAGATTCTAGCAAGATGAGTGCCATAGTATTACATGATATAATCACATAATCATGTGATTATAATCGCACACATCCCATCACCTTTGCTGTGTTCAGTTGGTTAGAAGTAAGCCACAGGATGCCAGGTACAGTGGCTCATGCCTATAATTCCTGCATTTTGGAAGGCAGAGGTGCAAGGATTGTCTGAGCCCAGGGGTTTGAGACCAGCCTGGGCAACTTGGTGAGACCTTGTTTCTACTAAAAAAAAAAAAAAAATTAGCTGGTGTGGTGGTATGCACCTGTGCTTCCAGCTACTTGGAAGGCGGAGGTGGAAGGATCGCCTGAGCCCAGCAGGTCGAGGTTGCGGTGACCATAACCATGCCACCACACTCCAGCCTGGGTAATAGAGTGAGACCCTGACTCAAAAAAAAAAAAAAAAGTAAGTCATAGGTCCTGACAACAGAAACAAAAAGGAGATGGGATTCTATAAGGCCATGAATATAGTACCAGAAAGTAGGGATCACCCTAAGTGTCTCTTCATTTTATATATATCAGAGCTACCACCTTATTACGCTTGATGTCCTGAATGTCATAAAATGTCTTCCTTTCAATATTTCCTTTATCATTGGGTAAAGAAATAAGTCACTGGGGGCCTGATCATGTGAGCAGGGAGGGTGTTCCAATACAGATATTTGTATAGTGTTCCCAATGTAAGTGCACGTGGAAAGTTCACGAACTTTTTATCACACCTCAGCAAATAATGACAGCAGCTCTGATGGTCATTCAAGAGAGATTCAAAATTGCTTTGATGGGTGGCCTAGGCGCTGGCATTAGTGTATAGCTTCCCAAGGGGAGTACTTCAAAGGAGACAGTAGTGATGTTCAGCAATGAGGTATGTAGCGCTTTTTCTAGGATGGTTCATGAACTTAATTGTCAGTCCCCGTATATACACAGATATGTATATGTCATAAAGACCTGCACATATACGTTTATTGAACAGTTTATATGACAAATATATACTTGCTCTACACAAATAATAGTCTACCATCAAATGTGACATTCCACAGTACGAGTTAGCAACTGTTGCCCAGTTGCTATATGCCAATTATCTCCTTTAATGCTCACAACTCACTGAGATAGATGCTAATTTCCACATTTAACAGATGAGGAAACTGAGGCAAAAAGCCCACTTAAGGAAGTGAAGTGAGCTGCCTATGATCAAACATGTCATTATTGATGAGGATGGATTTAAACCTAAGTCCATCTGACTGTAATGCATCTCCTCTTCTCTGTATATCAAGATGCTAATAAATAAACAAGAACCACCTCTTGGATGTTGTCTGGTGAAGCCAGCTGTCTCTGGGCTTGGTCACAACTGCATCCCTTCACTCACTTTGGTGTCCCTGTGTCTGCCATTCTGGGCCCTTCCTCAATGACACTTGAGCCATTGAGCCCAAGTAGCCAACTATTAGTTTACTTCCTTCCTCTGTGCTCATATTTTTCTCTTTTCTTTGTCTTCATTTAAATGGGCAGTCTGCACTCACTTCCATCATGTTGGGATGGGGATTGTCCAGAAAACAGAGGTGGGTTCCCCATCTTCCTACCGCCCAAGCCCTTAGAAAAATTCAGAATATTCGTGGACAAAGACAGAATATCTTAGAGAAGTAGAGAAGGAAAGAGGGGATTCTCTTTTCTCCAACACCTTTGGAATAAAGAAAATTTCTCCTGGGCTGGGGAGAGAAGAAAAAAGTGACAGAAACTTTGGGTGTTATATCCTATACTCCTGAATTTGTGGACCAAGATTCATAAATACAACTCTGAAGTGTGCTGCCAACCCACGCCTCCTGTTCTGAGCCCTTCATGTCCTTCCTACTGGGGGTTGGTATATTTGTCAGGATATCCGTTTGGTTGCTGAGTCAAAAAGACCTAAAAGAATAGAGTTTAAACAGCTAAAAGTTTATTTCTTTTACATGAAAATCTGGGAACGATAGTCCCATAATTATCAGGGACCCAGACTCTTTCTGTCTTGTTGCTCTGCTTTTGTTAACATGCAACTTCAATTTCATCTACATGTCAGCTAGTAGAAAGAGGAAAGGGCTTCTTTCCTGGAGCTTGATTTAGAAGTTGGGCACTCTAGTTCCATGCATTGGTCAGAACTTGTAACCACAATGTAGCTGCAAGAAAGTCTGGAAAATGTGGTTCTATAATGGGAAGCTGTGTGCTCACTTATTTTACCATTCGTTAAGAAGGGTGGAATAGATGTGGTGGGGCAATTAGTGGTCTCTGCCAGTTGGCCAGGGCAGGAATGTTTTTCGTGTGGCCCAGCCCTGTGTTCTTAGCTTTATATCTTTGTTTAGGAAAGTTTGAGGAGGTTTCTGCGATATTCTGCCATAAAAGCTTTGAATATGGTGGCTTTGCTTCTGTTGGTACCTTCAGGAAACAGGTAAGGAGTGGATGGGGCAAAAAAGCCATGCCCCGTGTGAGCAAGTGAGGCAGGGAGGGTCAGCATGGGTGTCCTGCCAGCTGCGCAGCATCCAAAGCAAGTTCCAAGGATGACAGCCATGCCCACCCTTACCGCCTGCCATTCTGGTTGGTTGTGCTGCTCCCAGACTCCACACTCTGGTTATTCCCTCCCCCAACTTGAAGCACAACTTCCCAGTGTTTTTTTGGTGTGCAAGGTGGCAGGGGGTCTCTAGGTTGAAGAAAGGACTCTTCCAGGTGGCATCAGGGCCATCTGCTCTTCTAGCCCATGGTCAAAGAAAAATGCTGTGGGTGGTACATTCAGGTCCTGTTAGTCCTGCCTCAGAATACCTGAGCACCCATTCAATATGTCCACTGTCTTCATTCACATGCCTGCCACCTGGGTTGGTCCTGGCAAAGTCTCATAAGTGTTCATAGTTGGTTTCTCTGCTTGTTGATCTCCACCTCATTTTCCTAGTGGAGCCAAAATTTTTTCATTCACTCAGCAAGTACTAGTCAACTCTGCAACATGCCAGGCTCAGCCCTAGACAGATGAAATGTCTGATCTTGTAAAATCAGGGAGACTTGCAGTTAGCTATTCATGCAAAGAAATCACAGACTTGGCCGGGCTCAGTGGCTCAGCCTGTAATCCTGCGCTTTGGGAGGCTGAGGTGAGTGGATTGCTTGAGCCCGCGGGTTCGAGACCCGCCTGGGAAACGTGGCGAGACCTCATCTCTACAATAAATCAAAAAATTGGCCGGGCATGGTAGTGCACGCCTGTAGTTCCAGCTACTTGGAAGACTGAGGCGGAAGGATTGCCAGAGCCCAGCAGGTCGAGGCTGCGGTGGCCAGTCTGGGCGACAGAGTGAGACTCCAACTCAAAAAAAAAAAAAAAAAAGAAATCACAGACTTTATGAATGCAATGGAGAAAAAGTGCAGGGTACAATAAAGGCATGAGTAGGAATGAATGAGGTCAGTGGAATGGGGCAGTCTGTGTACAACATTCTAGTCATAGGGCACAGCCTATGTAAAGGCCCTGAGGCAGAACTAAGTGTAGCTAATTCCTAGCACTAAATGAAGCCCTGAAGCTGGCATCCTCAACAGCAGGGAGGAATGGAGAATGCAGTTCCTAATCCTGTCACCTATGCTACTAGGAGCTTTTCGATGACTTGTTCCCATTAGCTTTAGTATAGGGTCTAAATGTGGCCTTGGGTAGGACCCTGCCTTAGATGTTCTGTCACCTCCCAGAAGCTGGTCCCTCCACCCTCAATCCTTTGCCTGAATAATTCCTACCAGTCCTTCAGGACTCAGCTTAGACATCATGGCCTCTGGAAAGCTAGGCTGCATATCCTTCTGTTTACCCCTTCAAATCCATGGGGTCCCTGCATGTTTCTCCAGGAGGGTGGGAGTGAGGTCAGGCTCCCACTGTGCTGTTAGCGTGTGGCTGTGGGGTAAGTTACTCAACTTCTCTGTGCTTCAGTTTCTTCATGGGGTAAAAATGGGATAATAACTGCATCAACTTCATAGGATTGTTGTGAAGACTAAATGAATTAATACATGTAAAGTGCCTGGCACATAGTAAGTTCTTTGTGTTTCTGTTATCTGTCTTTAGTCTAGACTTCTCCTGTTCTGAACCATTACCATGTCTTCAGTTTTAGTCTCGGCTCCCCGATAGAGTTGTGAAGGCCTGGAGTCAGAGTGCCCGGCCTCCTAGCACCCCAGCCTCCCAGCACATGGCCCCAGTGGAAATCATGTGGTATCTGCCTAACCAGTTGGAGTTGCTGGGTTTTTTTTTTTGAGTTGGAGTCTCACTCTGTCGCCCAGACTGGAGTGCAGTGGCACGCTCCCAGCCACTGCAGCCTCAACCTGCTGGGCTCCAGCGATCCTTCCACCTCAGCCTTCCAAGTAACTGGAACTACAGGAGTGCACTACCATCCCTGGCTAATTTTTGATTTGTTGTAGAGATGAGGTCTTGCGAAGTTGCCCGGGCAGGTCTAGAACCCGCAGGCTCAGGCAATCCACTTGCCTAGGCCTCCCAAAGTGCTGGGATTACAGGCTGAGCCACCGAGCCCGGCCTGGAGTTGCTTTAAGTCACCATTTCTGGCCATCATCCCTTATGGTAGTGAACATGAACTCTGACCTTTTCTCCCAGTTTGGGATGAGGGGTGCTGAGCTGTGGCTGTGGATTCTCCCTAGGATCTCCTTCCACACCCCAACTTCCAATGCCACCCTGTACCCTAGCTTTTAGCAGGGCTGATCCTACCAGCCCAGGAATGGAACAAAAGGGACACCAGTGGGAAGAGTGGGGTTGGGGGTTTGGCAGTGGCCCTGCGAGGGTTTGTGGACGGAGGCTCTTCACATTCAGAGGGAAACCGACAAACCAGGTGGGCCCAGTGGGGAGTGGCCAGGGTGGACAGGGCCACAAAACCTGAGCAATAGAGGTGTTAGGGGTGCCACATGCAGGGGAGAGGGGAAGGGTCTTCATATGCTGAAGGGAGACCTGGAGAGGTGAGGAGACCTTTTCTGGGTGGCCCAGAGGACAGGGAATGTACCCAGTACAGACTCTGCATCTGGGCTGATGACATTGTTCCTAATGACCACTGTTCCCGAGCAATGTGTCCAGTAATGCCTGGCCCTTCTGTGTGCCCACAGTCCTCTGCGAAGAGTGACCACAGCGCACACCATAGTGTGTCAGTTCTGGCAGTCCTCACCACTGTGTCCTTCCTGGGCCACCTTTGCGCTCTGCATCCTCAATGCTTCATACAGAACTGGGGAGGACAGTCAGTTCCTGTTTGCTGGTTGAAGGAATGGACCCACATAGTGGGGGCAGAGCAGAGGGCTCAGAGAGAGCCAAGTTCAAATCTCTGCTCCTCATCTACAAGCTGTGTGGCCTTGGGCAAGTTTCTCACCTTCAAGCCTCAGTATTTTTGTCTGTGAAATGGGATACCCAGTGCCTACCTCTTTGGGTACATTCAGCGAGCTGCTGTGCCCACAAAGGGTGGCACAGTGCTTGGTGCCTGCATAAGGCTCTGTGCAAGAACTTTCTCCCAGTCTCGGCACATCCCTGAGTCTGTGTGTAGTGCATCATACCATCAGAATCCCATCTTTCTGCCACCTCCCAGGTCTTACACCACTCCCAAACTGCTCAGGCCCCAGCCTGTCCCACTAAGGACCAGACACAAGGGACAGAAAGCTGTCCATCTTCACCCCGAGAGAGCCTGGAGGTCACCTCTTCTGTCCAGTCCACTCTCTAGGGGGGTCACTGCTTCCCTCCCCCATCCTTCATCTCAGCCAGCCCAAAAAGGCATCCCAAAGGACAATCCAAGCTGGAAGTTTCCGGAATTCATGGGAAAAATGTCCCACAACTGGTGAGGGAAAGTCCGTGAGGTCTGGGTGCCCACGGCCTCTGGGCCCACCTGCTTCCTGGAGAAGGGTCCTGGTACTGTCTATTTTCCCAGCCCTTAGGCCTGTGGTTCCCACATTAACACATGAATGGGGCACAAGCCCCTCTGTCCACTCAAGCAAACAATTTGGCTAGCAAATTGACATAATTACAAGAGACAGAGAGGGAAGAAAAATGCCCCCACCCCCTTGGCCCCCTAGCAGGCAGCTCCCAACGAGCTCCTCTGGGCTTTGTGGCCTGGCGCTCAGGGCTGATTAGAAACCTCATGGCCTTTTCAAGAGCCCTAAGTGATTGGTCCCCTTAATCTGATTACAATTTGCAGAGCCCCTCCAGAGGCCTCTGAAGGACTGTTCTCAAGCACCCTGCTCGATCATGGGCGAGTACACACACACACACACACACACACACACACACACACTTAGCACCCACTTGGGGCTGCTGGGCGGGTTGGGGGGGGACGGGCTGTGTCTTGCCACTTTCCTGACCACGCCTCATTCCCTTAGTCACAGTTCTCTGAGTTATCCGAGCTGCTGCCCTATTCCCAAACCTCAGACACACACAGGGCCTGACACTACTCCTAAGACACTGGGTTGTCCATCTTTTTAATTTTTTAAAACTTTATTTGTAGAGATGGGGTCTTGCTATGTTGCCCAGGCTGGTCTCCAACTCCTGTCCTCAAGCAGTCTTCCCACCTCAGCCTCCCAAAGTGCTAGGGTTACAGGTGTGAGCCATGCACCCTGCTGGAGGGTGCCCATCTTTAGGGTGTCCCAGGCCAGGGTTGAGTGTGCACATGCACACCCCAGTAAGCACACCTTCCCACCACCCATCCCTCCTTGGAGTGGCCGCCCTGAGCACCCAGGATGAGGCTGCCTGGCCCCATCAGTGGCATTTCTGGGGCTCCTTGGGCTGAAGCTTCCAGGGGATTAGGCCCCGCAGGCAGGGACGCCACTCAGGCACAGGTTGCTTGGGCCGCTCCCCCCTTGGGAACTCAGCTCTCAGGGGCTGCAGTCAATGGCCTCCGCCCTCCACATCCAATTTGTAGCTCTTAATCCCTGGGGCTGAGCCACAATGGCTCCTTTTCCCATACTTGCTCCCGGCTCTCACGGCCCAGCCTGGCCCACCCCAAATGGAGCCCCACTGGGCAGCAGCTCAGGGTGGGGGTGGGGGCAGAGTTGGGGCCAAGGCAGAAGCAGACAGAAGAGGGGGCTCTATCCCCGTTAACTAAACCCCCCCTGCCCTAGGAGATGAAAGCTGGGCATGTGGATGGGGTTGAGGAACATGTGTGGGGCCTTCCAAAGTGACCCCCAGCCTACTGCACCCCCATCTCTTGGGCACCCTAGCCTGGAGGCCCTGGGAAAGGGGTCTGACACCTAGGACCCCACCTCCCCCATCTGTAAGATGGGAATGCTATGTTCTCTCTCCTTTCTCTCTCTCTCCTCTCTCCTTCTTTCTCCCCCACCCCTCTTTCTCCCCCCCTCCTCCTCCTCCTCCTCCTTCTTCTCTCTCTCTCTCTCCCTCCCTCCCTCTCAGGGTTGCTGGGAAGTTAAATGAGGTAGGGCTTGTAGAGTCCTCCGCCAGTGCCCAGCCCAGTCAGGGTTCCATGTCATGGCCACCGTCGACATTCGTGATTCAGGAGCAAGGGGGAACTTGGGGTACAGCCATCAAACACACGGATGGGGACGGTCTCCGGCCGCTCCTCTCTAGCCCCGTACAGGGAAGCTCCAGGCTCTGCGGGGCTCCCTGAGGACCTTCACAGCTGGGTTTTCGGGACCACCCCCAGTTGCCAACATTGCAAGGCCTTATGCCTGACCACGTGGCCCAGCGCTGACTGGGGAAACCGACGTTCGACCCAGATCTCTCCCCGGGGTGGGGGCAGGAGGGGTGGGGTGGGGAGGGGGCTGGGAGGCAGAAACGGCGGCCTGACTCCCACTCTCCCTGCGCGGCCCCGGACCCAGGTCCTGTGACCAGGCGCGGGGCCTCACCCCAGAGTCCTCAGAGCCGGCTCCACGGTGGGGCCCGACCCGGTTGGCGGGCCTGTCCGCACCGCGCGCCCCCGCCCCGCCGGCGCCTCTCCCCGGCCCTTCGGGGCGTGCCGGGCCGCGCCGGGCGGCTCCGCCGGGGGAGGGCGGCTGGGGCTCGCGGCCGCTGAAATCAAAGCCGCCGCTCCCCTCCCCGCCACGCCGCGCCCCTGCCGAGCGCCGCGCACCTCCTCCTTTGTCACAATGTTTTTCAATCCGGTGAAGCAAACTGTCCAATTAGAGCCGGGGCCTCCGGCTTCCATCTTTGCCGACGTTTAATTAACATGCTCCTCTTGGCAGCTGCTGACAAGTTCCAGAAACAGGTTGTAAAGGGTTTTTGTCTTTACCCAGCATGGAAAATGAGGGGTGTTACTTCGCGGGGACATGAATAGGTTGCATTTCAGATCCCTCTTCCCTCCCTCCCCTCCTCCCGCCCTGGTGAGAAGAGTGGAGCCGTGTGTGTGTGTGTGTGTGTGTGTGTGTGTGTGTGTGTGTGTGTGTGTGTGTAAATTGTGAGGGGGCGGGGAGGGTGGAGTTGGAGGCCAGAAAGACCTTCTCCTCCCTCTCCCCTCACCCCTTCTTCCCAGGAGCCCTTGCTCCACAAAAGATCTGGATTTCTCCAGCCACACTGCTCTTTCAGCCACCCAAATCTCATCATGCTGATTCCTGCC
>CAUYQG010025200.1:0-17659 GCA_963574415.1 Tarsius wallacei | reverse complement strand
TTTGTTTTGCTTTTAATGTAAAGGCGAATCACTTAAGGTAAGTACAGACTTATATCAGAAAAGATCACCTGGTGTAGCCCCATCAAAAGAGGAAACAAGGCCCAGTACGGTTAAGTGACTGTTAAGATCAGAGATGAGTCTCAAGTAGAAATTGGGCTCTTCGTCAGGCACCCTTGGGTTGTTCCTTCTTGTGTTCTCTTTCTTAGGCAAAGGAAAGTCTGTTTCATTATGAATGACTGACTGTGCAGGACCAGAATGATGTTGAAATCTATAGCGAACTCTTGGCCGAAATGGTGCAGATCTTACAGAAACAAAACTTCAAAACTCCCTCTCTTTATTTAGTTATTTGCACAAAGTAATACGTGCGTGACTGTAAAAGTCAAAATGCACTATAAGGCCTGTCATGAAAAGCAGCCCCTTTCATCAGATGGGACCTGTCTCTCCCTTGTGACTGAGTGTACCTATGTCACAGACGCCAGTGTCTCTGCTGCCTCACCTCCCACACACTCAGCCACTGCAGCTGGGCCTCCACTCCCACGAAACTCTTCTCTCAGCTGTTGTCAAGTCTAATCTCCAAATCTAAAGGATACCGCTCTGCGGCCGTTTTAATCTTACCATTTGCAATTGTTAAAGACGATCTCCCATTTTGAAATTCTCACCTGGCTTTCATGAATCAGCTGTCTTCTGGTTCTCCTACCTCTAGGACTGTTTCTTTTTCATCTTTTCTGCAGGACCCTATTTTCCTTGCCAACACGGAAATGTGGGCTTCTGCCTTTTGCTGTCTTCTCCAGGCTTGCTTTTCCTCTGTTTATCTGTCTCTACCACTTATACTTTGATGAGTCTCAAATTTCTCTCTCCAGCCTTAAGCCTTAGGCTCCCAAGACTGATTACCTAATGCTCGTCAGCGAACACCAGACGTCTAACAGGCACTTCAGACTTAATAGGACCATTATTAAGGGCACGTCTATTCTTCCTCCCAGTGGTCTCTTCCTTTTGTATTCTCTGTCATGCTCTGTGGGCTTACCATCTACCTCATCTCCCAAACCAGAAATTTAGGATTCGTTTGGGAGGAAGTAGAGAATATTCGGACTCTGGAGCCAGACTGCACCTGTTTTGAATCCTGGTCCCAGTACTTGGTAGCAAGCAGTTTGACTGCTTTTTTCCTCAGTTTCTTCATCTATAAAATGAGGCCGGTTACATTATGCAACCATTATAAATATTAACTGAGAGAATTCATGCAACACACTAGGAGAACACCTGGCACACAGCGAGTGCCCAGTAAGTACTCGCTGCAGCAGCTGTTGGGGTTCCCTTGTTCCCTGAATCCTGTCCAACACGAGGTCCTGTCAGTTGCTCCCTCTAGAGGTCTCTCAGAGCCGTCGTCCTCACCCCTGCTGCCGCAACGGTAGTTCCTGCTTTCACCAGCTTGCCTGCACAAACGACTTCAGAACCAGGCACCCTGCTACCAGCCATGTTCCCTTCGACTGTATCGCTCACATTGCCACCAGAGCTGTGTCTATTAACTTGTAATCTTTATAATATAAATGCAATTGCGTAATGCAGTCTTGATTAGATAATATTTAAAAATCCAGTGGTGCTAAAGCAGTCATATCAAAAAGCAGTAGTCCTCTGTTGCTTTGAACACTGAAACCAAACTGTAGCCGGATTTGGTTTTTCTTTCCTAGTATTTACCTCATGTTTCTTAAGCTGTGCTTGGCTTTCTGGATTTACCGATTTTAGATACATTCATCTGTCTTACTATTATACTAGTTGAAGATTGGATTATTTTATGCTCTTCCATTCTCCCAGTATTTTTTATATTACTAGTCAGGGGGCATTTCTTTTCTGGAATAACCTTGTTGTTATTGTTGTTGTTGTTTTGTAGAGTTATTAGTTGCCTTTTTTTTTATTCACTCAGTATTCTTTGTACCTGTAACTTTCAAATGTACGCACTCAGTGTTAAAGCCCCTTTCAGTGGCCTAACTTTCAGACATTCTTACTAGTTCCTATGTAGCCTAAAGACCTAACCTCTGGAGGTCCTGTCTTCCAGCTCCAAACTGGACTGGCAGTTTTCTGGGCCCAGTACACAGGTGTCCTTCTTGGGGCTTCCCTTCCCTGCTCTCCTGGATTGGACTCTTTGTTTTCTGGACCCTGACTTACCTTTATTAGTGTACACCTTCATTTTGCCGAAACACTTTCTCCAGCAGCTTTCTAAAAAAAAAAAAATTCATCGTGGGAAGTAAACCCTTTGAAATGTCTCTGTTCTGCCTTATAGAATTCTGGGATGAAAGTCGTTTTCCCTCAGATGTTTTTAAATCATTGCCCCATTGTTTTACAACTTTTAGCACTGCTCTTAACAGACCCGATATTGTGCTGATTCCTAATCTTATGTTACTGATTCCTTAATCCTATAAAATATATACCTGGGTTTTTTTCTTTCTGGAATAATTTTTAAAATTCTCTTTCTACCATATGTTGTAAAATTTTGCAGTGTATATCCTGTGTTAGACATTGAAGGACACTGGCTTCTGGGAGATCTTATATTACTGGATAATTTTCTCCTTGTCAACCTCTTATTAAGCAAAATTGGGTCTCCCAAACTGATCAGCTAATATTCTTATCTTTTCTGTTTTCCACTTATTTGTCTTTTTTGTTCTGCTCTCTTAGTATTTTCTCAATTTTATCTTTCAACCTTTTATCAAATGTTTTTATTTCTGTTGTTTTATTTTCCAAGAGTTCTTTCTTATATTCTGGTTGTTCTGTACCCTTTTGTTCTTGTTTTATGGATGTAATTTATCTTTTCTTATCTCTCTGAAGAAATTATGTTTTTTGGGGTTTTTTGTTTTAGTTTTAGTTTTCTTTATACAATGCCTCTGTTTCCTCCACATGTGTCTCCTAAACTTACTATACCAGTATCAGATGTACTTTTCTGAAACTCCATCTTTAAATGTGGACTCAGACTAAGTGGAGAATGGATTTCATACGTAGTCTTTGTGGAATGGCTGCAGAATGTTTATTAAAGACCTGGTTTTTAAAATATAAAAGTGTTATAGGAAAAAATCACACAATTACAAAATATTTCTGAGACCAGTGGTACACAAAGAATATAGCATTTGAGAATGTGACAGAAATCAATAAGAGAGATCGAAACGTCTATAGTGACATTTCTTTGAAAGGCAAGTTAAACAATGGAAAACTTTGTGAAAATAATGTAGCAGAAGATAAGAGGCATTTTTACAGTTTATAAGTTGGAGCCCTGCTGACTAGATAAATATAGCTGTCAGGGTGGGGGTGAGAGGGAACTGTATGAGTCCATCATTTCTCCAATACGTATTATGCAAAACAAGATTAGAACCAATTATCGGTGCAGAGACGTGGAAAGGAGAATGCCTGGTGTCTCCTTGCCTCATCCCAAATAAAGAAATAAAGCAGCCAGCCGGCGTGTTATAGTATAAGGAATGACTGTGCCAAAAGTAGATGAGTTAGATACATTGCCCAGTGTCCAGATAACAAATGGATAGTGTGTAGCCTCAGTTAGGAATGGTGCCAGTTGGCCTGAGGACAAAATAGTCATATCCAGGGACCAGTGAACTTTTTCTTTAAAGGGCCATGTAGTGAACATTTCAGATTTTGTGAGCCAGTGATCTCAATCACAACTTTTGAAAAATTTAAGCAATTAAATATATTCCATTATTAGAGAAGGATATAGTCTGGAGCCAAAGGCTGATGTTGAGCAGGCTGTCATATGATAATGGGAAAGAGGTAATACAGGGTTCAGTGGAGTTTTTTTTTAAGTGGAGCAGCTGGTATTTGAAGGTCAGGAAGGCTCTCTGAAGATGGGCCATTCAATCTGAGATGTGAAGATTAGCTAGATGAAGAAAAGTTGATGAACTTGCCAGGCAGAGGAAATTGCCTTTGCAGAGGCAGGAAAGCCAGGTAGTGAAGGGTGGCGTGAGATGAGATTGTGCGGCACAGGGGGGCTGGATTAGCAAGGACCTTGTAGTCCAGCACACACATGCTTTACTCCAGTGAGGCTACAAAAGCAAGGAATTTCTGTTCTATCCATATACCCTCCTTGGTTGGAAGGAAAGGCTGCCCCAGGTGTGAGAAAAGCTGGCCCAGGATTGAGACTTTACCCTGGGTGGTTTCTACATAATTGAGAAGTCATCTTCTGTTCTCTATTCACAGGAGTTTTTTGAAAACCCTGCTTTTCGTCCTGATGGTCTGAAACTGTACCCCACACTGGTGATTCGTGGAACTGGGCTTTATGAGCTTTGGAAATCTGGAAGATACAAGAGTTATTCTCCTAGTGACCTGATCGAATTGGTGGCTCGCATTCTAGCCCTTGTGCCTCCGTGGACCCGTGTGTACCGAGTGCAGAGGTAGTATGTTAGCTTTTATTCCAAAATAATTGATGACTAGTCTTATCTGTTCACAGTTTCTAATAGGAATAGTTTGATTTCACATTGAGGGTTTTGAATTTTTTGTTAAAAATGCGATATCTGGAATGCTATCTGTAAATGGAAAGAGATGGAGATGAAAGGACAACATGTCCTAGCCACTTGGGCAATATCGTATTTGCTCATCTGTCCGTTTATTCAGGAGCCTGGAGGGAGAGTCATGAGGGTAAGCAGTCACAGTGCTTGCTTCTAAAGAGTTTCAGATCTAGCTTCACATTTCCTCTTCTGGGCTACTCCTGCCTAGACACAGTAATGGTGTGAGAAGTGGAAGTGTAGCCATATGTCCTGTCCCTGTTCTAGGGCCTCAGAAGGAAAACGAAAGAGTCGCAATAATCATTCTTTACAGGTATTAATGTAAGTGTGGAGAAGGTGACATATTCCTGGTGGCGTGAAGAAAATAAAATAATCTGAACTGTTTACTTCCTAGGAGAGAGAGGATAGGATCTCATTTGTGGCCCTTTTTGAGGAAAAATTTTAGAAGTTACCTGTATACCCACAATATTAACAAAGCCATTTTTGTATTTGCTGGTCATTAAGGCACATTTCCACCACCCTGCCAAAAACTACCCAGGTGCAAGGTCAAAAAGTGATTGGGAAATGCACGTACAATCAGCTGCTATGACTAGTACTCCACTGAGAATGAGATTATGTTGCTGAAATACTGACTACTGAAAGCAAGCCCTCATCAACAAATGAAAGGTCAGAGGACATCTACACCATACTTCTGCCACAGCATATTGGTTTCTCAAAATTTTTAAATCATTGGCCTAACTCTAGGCTCTAAATTGCCAATGTGATCTTTATTTTAAAAATACACCTAAAAATACAAAGAAGATATTAATAGAAGAGTCAGTCGTTGAAATTGTTTGCGTTGTCCTTTTTCAGCCCTTCTGGAACAATTCAGTCCAAAAGACATTAGGTAGGGCTGGGCGGTATAGGTGTCCTCGGCAGAAAGCAAGGAGCTGCTGGGACCCGGAGCAGGGTGAGAAGGTCATTCCTATGGGGAGGCACTGGCATGGTACAGACTATTGGAGCCCGAATGTGGTGGAAAGGGCATTCATTCCTACAGAGGGCTGATCTAGTATAGGACATCTGAGCTGTGAATCCTCTGGGGGTGGGGTGGGGCGTGGTGGAGAAGAGGCGGCAACAAGAAAAGACTGGTCACTTACAGGGGCTAATCTAATCAGTAGACCTTTTAAGGGTCATGGGTGCTAGGTTTTTTATTACCGAAGAGGTCAATTGCAGATGTGAAATTAGAGTGAATGCTGTGGTGTTTGGGAATAGGAGATATTGGTGTGAACTCATGGTTTTCAACATATAGGCAGATACAGAAATAAGTATAAATGTAATAAGTAACAATACAGTTGGCTATCCATATCCACTCATTCTGCGTCCTCAAATGTAACCATTCACAGATGGAAGATATTCAGGAAAAAAATGGAAGATTGCATCTATACTGATATATACAGACTTTTTTTGTGACGGTTCCCCAAACAATGCAGTATGACCACTATTTATGTAGCATTTACATTGTATTAGGTATTATAAGCAATCTAGAGATGACTACAGGTTTACAGGAGTATGTGCATAGGTTACATGCAAATACTACACCATTTTATATAAGGGGCTTGAGCATCTACGGATTTTGGTATTCATGAGGGATTGTGGAACCAATCCCAGACAACTATAAATATAATGTACTTGTGTGTATGTGTTGTATTTTATAGTGATGAGTGTGCCTAGTTTCTAGATCTTGGTTTCTAAATTCCTTCCTCCACTAAAAGAAACCAGGGCTCCTTTGAGAAATGGCTGGTTGCAGGCCTGGGGCAGGGAAAGTACATGATGAACCTCAGACCCCTTGTGCCAGAAACTAAGGAAGTGTTCAAAGAAGAATGGGGAAGCCAGCTTTAAGGGTTCCCATTGGCCAGATCGAGGACAATTTGAGCATCAAAATGAATGTTGTTATTAACAGATTATAACCAACTGAATAAAGTAGAAATCCTCGAGTTCATACTGATATGCATTATTAAATTAATACATTGTAAGTATGATTCAGAAACATAATATTCACAGTCAGTCTTCATTATTCCCAGATTCCCTACTTGCAAATTTACCTACTTGGACTTGTGGAGAACAGTGGAAAATTTGAGTTGCCCAGCACATCACCAGCTGAGGTCAACCAAGGCCATGCTCTGCCTTCTTGTGTCAGCCATCACACTTTTGTAAAGAGATGTCTTTTTTGCATTCTAATCAGTGCCATGTTTTTCAAGTTTTTGTGCAGTTTGCTGAGGATTCGCTGTTTTGGTGGTCCCCAAGCGTAGTGCTGGAGTGCTGGCTGTGGCTTCTATGTGCAGGAAGGCTGGATGTGCCTTATGGAGAAAATACGTGTTAGAGAAACTTCACTCAGGCATGAGTGATGGTGCTGTTGGCCCTGAGTTCAATGTTAACGAATTATCAGTATATATTAAATAAGATGCCTTTAAGCAGAAACACACGTATAAGGTTATTTATTATAACCTAATCAGTTAACAAAAATGTTGTGACCAGAAGCTCACAGGAACCTAACCCTGTATTTCCCCTAGGAACAGTGGCTCAGTAGTCACCATTCAGTGTTGGTGGCAACTTTGTTCAACATAACTACCTACTAACTACTTACTGCTACTAATATAACTAGAATTGACTATACATAGTTTCAGAGTCTCTCCCCACAATATACTCATTAATTACAAAGTAGAAAAAAGTAATTTAACAGTAAAAAAAACCAGGTAACTGATTAAAGTGAACACTATCAGTAATACTACAAATCACAATCATGCACTCCCTGGATGTGTTGAGAACATAGCATCACCTCTGTGTTATTCAGCCAAAATTTCATTATCCAGATCTAATCATGAGGAAACATTAGACAATCCCAAAGTGAGGTACATTCTAAAAAATAACTGGCCTGTGATCTTTGAAAGTTTGAGGATCAAGGAAAGAGTTCATTTTGAAGGAGACTAAAGAGACATGGCAATTAAATAAAATATAAGGGACTAAACTGGATCCTTTTGCCAAAAGGGACTTTATTGAGACACTAGTAAAACTCGAATGGGGCTTAGGATGAGACACAGTAAATTATCCTTGTTAGTTTGCTGATTTTGATGGTTATATTGTGGTTATGTAAAAGATTATTCTTGTAGAAAATGCTAAGTATTCTCAGGGCATTGGGACACCTTATTCACAACATACTTTTAAATAGTTCTGGAAAATAGTTATTTGTACTGCACTTGGAACTTTTTCTGTAACTCTGAGATTGTTTCAAAAAATGTAGATAAATGAAGTAGAAAACAGATGCAATAAATAGCATTAACAGAGGCAAAAGAAAAAGATCATTTGCATTTAACTGATGTGGGCAACCATAGAACAGTACAGATGCTTCTCAGCAGCAGAGCGTGGCAAGAGACATCGCAAAATAGATGCCAATTCCACATCCAGAAATACCGAAAGTAACCAGGCATAGCTCACACAGGCAGTCAGATGAAGAATTTGCATTCTCCTCATTCATTTTCAGCATGAAATTTCTTACTGCCATAACCAGTGAGTCAAAAGCAGCCAAGATACTGCTATAACATTAGAAGTTTAATTTTATAGAGTTTATAAAATATCACCATGGGACGTTATCTTGCCCTACCACCTACTAAGAAAATAGGACTTAAAGACCAGCAAATATAATCTCTCTAGAAAAAGTGTACAGGGGTCATGACAGGAACTATTAAGAACATGTATATTACCCAGCTGAAAGATCATGTGATGAGAGAGACGCAAGGCCTTATGGATAAGCAACGTGAGTCCTATTGAAGCACCCCCCTGTTCTCAGCTTTTCCTGTCATGACCCCAATACAGTTCTCCTTGGGAGAATTGGCCCATAGAAGAGGCCACCAGCTCGACTTGCAGGAGGCCAGACTGTCGGTTCTGTTTCCCTATCAACACATCACTTCATGTGTTTGTGAGGGGGGCGTAGCACAAGTGGGTGAGGGCTTAAGATGTTGAAGTGACACTCTTGTTACTTCACAGACACGTGGTTGAATGAAAACTGAATGGGAGACTGTAAACAAGAGGTGAAATTAGTAATGTCCTTGGTGAGTCTGAGGACAGTTTATTACTTGAAGATAGTGATGACTCAGTTCCTAACACACTAAATGCCATTGGGGAAGAGAGTCCTCTGGATTCTAGCTCTGATGTCGGGTTTTCAAACTTTAGGACTAATAATATACTTAGCTTTGAATATGTCCATTTGCTAGAATTTTAGTTCAAAGACAAATTCTTTATGGTAGTCTCCATTTTATTTTACTTTTAGATTTTTGCTGCTTGTGGTATAACTATGACATTGGTTGTTACACAGGTTCTCATAAGAATTCGTTGGGGTTTTTTAATGTAGCTTCCTGTGGGCTAATGTTCATTAAAGCATTTGTTTTTCTGTAAGCATGGGGTGGATTCCTTCAAATATATTATGTGTATGTTTGCATTGGATATTTCTAAACTATCACTGTGGCCACTGCTTAGGAGTTCATTCATATTTATTATATTTTGCTGTTTGCTTTTTACCCATTATTATTTACACATTTTCTTTGTATATACTCCACTGAAAAATGATTCAAATTTATTTTCTATTGCAACTTGCTTTTTGTTCTCAGTAATCACTGAAATTCTAGGCTAGGCTTCTGCAGTGCTGAAGCAGCATGAACGATTTCATGTACTACACTGTATTGTGTCATGTGTTTCTGCCGTGTTGCACCATTCACTGACCCCAGTATATTTCTTTTTTCATTATGTGATTTGATACTTTTTTCAACAGAATTTATAGGATATTATGAATTATTTAGGCCATATGTTTTCCTCCTGATTTATAGCCATACAGTATTATATTTTACATGAACAAAATAATGTTTTCTCTATAAAACCTAATGAAACACTTTCAGTATATGAATTAACAAACAGGCTTACATTTTTTAAAAAACATTTGCTTGTAAAATTGGTATGCATCTTTACATAGCAGTACCTTTTATGCACTGGCAAATATGCTGTTTGCTTTTTCACGTTCCTATTCTTGTTAAACACTTAGAATAATCTTCATGGCTATCATTTTAATGGCAACATAGTACTCTGTTATTTTAAATTGTCATATGCAGTCAACTGTTTCCATAGTTAGACATATATTCTGCTTCCAGGTTCTTCACATATTTTTCTGTTTATTCATTTCCTAGCCTGTATGACAGCTAAAATCCATGTACATATAACTTTTTACTGATTTTGAAGTAATCTTTTAGAGTAGTAAAATCTATGAGAAGGATTCCCCATGGTAAAGGCTCTAAGCATTCTTTTGTTTTCGTTATTGTTATACTATCATAAGTCCTTTCTGGAATAAGGGGAATATAAATCAGTGTTAGAGGTTTTGCTACGTATATTGATATGGTTTTCCGAAGGGATTATACAAATTTAGAGTAATTCGTTACCAGTTTTATCACAGCCTCTACAGAATTGAACGCTTATAGTATTTATTTTATTTAATTAAGGATATTAATTTGCATTTCTCTAGTTATTAGTGAGGGTTGACATTCTTTCCCTTGCAACTGGTTATTATTTCTGTTCCTTGTTATATTAGTTATCTATTTATATCTAGTTTGCCAGTCATCAAATTTGGATAGTAAAGATGGTGTTTTTTATTGATGTACCTCAAGAAAAGTTAATAAATGTTACTTCATTTTGAATTCTCTCCTCTCACCTGGACAAATAGGAGACTAGGCAACCAAAAGGCTGTGTTCATGTTCCTGGACGCTTAGCACTTAATAACTATTTGATAGCTGTGTTCTGATGAAACAGCTTCCTAGTTCTGTTTTAAAACCTTACATTCCATTTCAAGGTGTTTTAAAATCTGTATTCACATATATCTAGAATTTGGTATGTCTGGACTTCTATTAAGAAACTTGTATCATGAGTTAGATGGTAAAATTTTGAAATAAAAGTGCTCAGGAAGTAGTTAATTGGTAAATTAAACATTATATATAAATGTATGTGAAAGAAGGCTGAGTGTTTAGACAGTGTTAAGTAACTGAGAAACTTACTGATTTGGGAAAAAAGGACCATGGGATTTTTACCTAGCAATGTGTCTTCTAGCTTCAGTCTTAAAGTTTTAGAGTACTCTGAGAATGTAGAAACCTTCTGTTAGTCTAAGAATGCAATTAAGCACCTTTGCTCTGTTTAATTTGAAAGTAGCTGGTTATGTCTTCCTAGAAAGAAACCACTGGCAAAGGAGGAAAGCCTCCTCCCTCCCAGGATGTCTAGTCCGGATGATTTTAATAACGATAGCTTATTTATTCTTGTTTCAAGTAATAGTAAAGGAGAATTATTTGTGTCTTTCTGTTGTATGCCTTTAGAAATCTGCCTAGTTCTATGTAGGTTCACCTAATGGCAGCTTCTGTCAGTTACCTATGTTGACTTGTGAAGCTAATCTTACAAGTTTTACGTCGGAAAAGACTTTTTTTTTTTTTCGAGTCGGAATCTCACTCTGTCACCCAGGCTGGAGTGCAGTGGCATGCTGTTCACGGCCACCACAGCCTCGACCTGCTTGGCTCAGGTGATCCTTCCACCTCAGCCTTCCAGGTAGCTGGAACCACAGGCATACACCACCACACCCAGCTAATTTTTTTATTTATTGTAGAGACAGGGTCTTGCTATGTTGCTCGGGCTGGTCTCAAACCCCTGAGCTCAGGCAATCCTCACTTCCACCTTCAAAAGTGATGGGATTACAGACTTGAGCTACCGCACCCAGCAAGAAGATTTTAAGAACTATTTTTAAGGCAGGTATCAGAAGGGAGGAACTGAGGCAAGGAAGATAATTTGAGTGAGAACACAATGTTTCGTACTTGTTTTCAGCTATATTTTACTGATGGATTGCTTGATGTTTTTCATTGGTTATTTTCCCTAATCTTCCCTTCTTAAACTATTTTGTACTTTTTAGTTTTATGACAGTTGAGTCAGTAACATCTTAGTGGGTGTTTTTATGAAGCAGCATCCTAACAGAAGATTCTATATTCTAGCCCCAAAGGGTGCAGTCAATGATTAAATGTAAAATTCTGTCCAGACACATGATGGAGCCACATTAAACTGCTGCTGCCCTCAGGCTGTTTGACAGCTGTCTGCCTTGATGTGGTATTTAAATCATGGTGAAACATTATAATAGGAATACCAATTTGCAACCAAAACATGTTTCTAAAGTATGAGAAACTTCAGACATAGAAAAGGTCTAGACATCACTTGAAAGGTTTTTGATGAGCAAATTGCAAATATCAGCACCTCTAAGCTTGAAATGTTATCTGCTGAAATAAAAAAGTGAATGTTCTTGTATCTAATCTCTATTCAAGCCAAGAAACGAGATTGAATCACATTGAGAAACCTGAAAATGATTCTAACTCCTATTTAAAAGAATGTACAGCAAGCTCAGATGGTCAGTAACCTCATCTAGCTTTTGAACTCCTAGAAAACTGTAACAGTGTCTGTTTATATGTTCTGTATTGCATACTACAGTACTTTGTTCACTGAAGACGCACAGCATACATAGAATTATCCCCCTTGATTTTTAATGAGCAAGTCTTTATCACAGAAAGTGGCAATTACCACATTTCTATCCCTTAATGAGAAAAAATTTCCATCTGGTATACTCTGGGCATGTCACTACCAAAGACCATTAAAGCCATGTTACATTTTCATAGTGTCAGATGTAAATTTAAGGACATTATGAGCTGTCAGCATCATTGTAAATCCCTGTATACCAGGTCCTCACTGACTTGTGCTCTCTGGTAATCAGGACCAGCTTCTCAGACATGCGAGCTGTGCAGTCACATAGTGCCTTGGGCTTGGTTTAATACTCTGCCGTCATTGTCTTGAAACTCGTAGTATTTTGTTGTTGTTGTTGTTGTTGTTTTTAAACAATGTTCTCCTTTGGTACCAGGCCCCACAAACATTATAGCGCTTGCTGGTCATTCTGTCTGTCACATGGTTCTGCTTACCAACACTGATGAATCTTCCTTAGAGAGCTTAGTGCTGTTGAAATTTTCAGTGCCTTTAAAAAGTACCAGTTTGTGGCTGGGCTCTGTGGCTCAGCGTGTAATCCCAGCACTTTGGGAGGCCGAGGCGAGTAGATTGCCTGAGCCCACAGGTTCGAGACCAGCCCTGGCAACTTGGCGAGAGACCTCGTCTCCACGATAAATCAAAAAATGAGCCAGGCGTGGCAGTTCTGGCTACTTGGAAGACTGAGGCGGAAGGATCACCAGAGCCCAGCGGGTCCACACTGGGGTGGCCGTGAGCGTGCCACTGCACTCCAGCCTGGGCAACGGAGTCAGACTACAACTCCAAAAAAAAAAAAGGACCAGTTTGTTACCCAAAATACTTGTAGAGACTATTTCTCTTTCCTTTCCCATCTCCCCTTCCCTTGCCTGGCACCTGGCAACATGGAGAGGTAAGGGTAGGAAGTACAGGCATGGCAGCTGGAGTTTGTTGAGAGATTAATTACATTGAGCAAAGAAGTGATTGGACTGAGCAAATGAGTGGGCGTGCTAAAGATGAAAGCCAGCTTTCCCTCTGTTGGAAGGGATTTGCAAACATTTGAAAGGTGAAGGCTGACAAGAACACCAAACTACCATGCTGGTATTAGAATTATTAGTATGAACTCACGGATTTTTAAATGTATATGTAGAATTAGTTGTAGATGTATATTTATGTGTATATATATTAAAAGTATATGTATATGCATACATATGTTCTTTAGTATGTATACTGAGAGGGTTTAAAAACAGTGACGCTTCAGTAGTAATGAACACAGTGACACCCCACTAGTAACGAGGACAGTAAGTACCCAGATCTTAGTTTCTAGATAGCACTCTCTCCTCTGAAAGGAACCGGGGTCTAGAAAAATGGTGTTTCCAGGGCTGGGGCAGCAAACATACAAGGTGAACATGGAACATCTTATTGTCCAAAGAGTAAGGAAATAGTCAAAGAATGAAGGGGACGTGTCAAAAGGACCCAGAAGCCAGCCTTAATGCATACCCCCGGCCAAATGCAATTTAAGCAGCAAAAGAAATAATGTTAATATTAAGTTATAACTCATTGGTTAAAATAGGAATTCATGACTCTATACTGATATACATAAATGATAAATAGGAAAGAAGGGAGAGGGCTTCCTTGCAATACAAGGAGAACTGGTAAATGTAGAAGGGACAGCAGAAATAGGCAATCACCATTTGGAGACTATTATAGGGAAAGTGATACAGACAGGAGTCATCAGTGAGTGCAAGACTAGCTAGTAGTTGGAGGTTGGATGAGGAACAGGACATTGGCATAATTCTGACATTTCTCCCTATGAAGTGTTACTCAAATGTAAAGGGGGAAATAGTGACTACAGTAGAGATACCTGGCAGACACAGACTTGACGAAGGCATCCCCAGTGGTGGGATAGACCAACATAGCTTGCCTTGCGATATGATTCACAGGGAAGAGCACAGCATCATTTCTGTATTATTCCTACCAAGAATTCATGGCCTGAATCTGGTCATGAGGAAACACTGGACCCAGTGAGCAATGACTTTCTTACTGGATACCACGAAGCATGTTGTTAGCTGTAGGCTTTTTATAAATACGTTTATCAAGTTGAGAAAATTCCCCTCGATTCCTAGTTTGCTGAGAGTTTTTATCATGAATGGGTTCTGGATTTTGTCAAATGTTCTTTCTGCATCTACTATGATTTTTCTTCTTTAGCCTGTTGTTGTGATACTGATTTTTGAATGTTGAAACCAGCTTGCAAACCTGAGATAAATCCCACTTGCGGTACAGAATTATTTTTATGCATTGGATACATTAGATTTGATTTGCTAACATTTTGTTGAGGATTTTTGCATCTATGTTCATGAGAAATGTTGGTCTGTATTTGCTATGGTCTGAATGCTTGTGCCCCCACCCAAAATTCGTATGTTGAAATCCTAACCCCTAAGTTGATACTATTAGGAAGTGGGGCCTTTTGGGAAGTGACCAGGTCATGAGGGGGGAGAGCCCTAATGAATGGGATTGGTGACTTTATAAAAGACTCTCGAGAGAACTACCTTGTCCCTTCCACCATGTGAGACAAGCAAGAAGGTACCATCGGTAAAAGTGGGCTCTCACCAGACAGTAAATTTGCCAGTGCCTTGATCTTGAACTTTCCCAGACTCCAAAACTGGAGAAGTACATCTCTATTGTTTATAAGCCACACAGGTTATAGTATTTTGTTAGAGCAGCTCAGACAGACTAAGGCCGTATTTTTCTTTTCTTGTAATCTCTTTGTGTGGTTTTGGTATTAAGGTAATGCTGGCCTCATAGAATGAGTTAAGAAGTATTAAGAAGTTGGCCAGGCATGGTGGCTCATGTCTATAATCCCAGCACCTTGGGAGGCTGAGGCAGGAGGATTGCTTAAGTCCAGGAATTGAAGACCAGTCTAGGCAATATAGCGAGACCTTGTCCTTATAAAAAATTTTTTAAATTAGCTGGGTGTGGTAACACACACCTGTAGCCCCACCTCCTTGGGAGGCTCAGGCGGAAGGATTGCCTGAGCCTGGGTGTTTGAGTCTATAGTGAGCCATGATCGTGCCATTGCACTCCAACCTGGGCAACAGAGTGAGACCCACCTTTAAATAATAAAGGAAGGAAGGAAGGGAAGGAGGAAGGAAAAGAAAGAAAGACGTATTCCCTCTGCTTCTTGTCCTCTGAAAGAGATTATAGAGAACTGGTATAATTTCTTCCTTAAATGTTTGTTTGAATTCACCAGTGGACCTATCTGGGCCTGGTGCTTTTTGATTTAGAAGGTTATTAACTATTATCCAATGTCTTTAATAGATGCAATTTTATTCAGATTGTCTTCTCGTAAATTTTGACAGATTACATCCTTGAAGGAATTTGTCCATCTCATCTAGGTTATCAAATTTGCAGTCATAGAGTTGTTCGTAGTATTTCTTTATTATCTTTTTAATGTTTATAGGATCTGTAATGATGTTTCCTCTTTCATTTCTGATACTAGGCATTTTTTTTTCTCTCTCTCTGCTTCTTTCTTTTTAGCCTGGCTAGAGGCTAATCAACTTTGTATTGATACTTTTAAAGAACCAACTTTTGGTTTTATTGATTTTTCTCTATTGATTTTCTATTTCAATTGTATTAATGTCAGCTCTAATTGTTATTATTTCCTTTTCTGCTTACTTTGGATTTAATTTGCTCTTTTTTCTAGTTTCCTAAAATAGAAATTTAGAATTTTTTAAGATTTCTCTACTTTTCTAATATATGTATTCAATGCTATAAATTTTCTTCTAAGTACCGTTTTTGGCTGCCCTTGTTCTTGGTTCCTATTTTTGTCTTCCGTTCTTTTTCTGCCATTTGTGGTCTTAATTGAGCACTTTATATGATTTAATTTTCTCTCCTAGCATGTCAGTTATACTTTTTAAGCCTTTTTTCAGTCGTTGCCCTGGATTTGCAACATACATTTACAACTAAGCAAAGGTCACTTTCAGGTAACACTATAGCACTTCATACGTAATGTGGTAACAGTGAAATAATCCTAATTCCTCCCTCCTGTGCCATACAATGCCTGGTTGTGTTCACTAATGTCAAGTTAAAGCTCCAAAGTGCCTCAGCTCCTTATGACTAAATTATAAGTCAGTCTAGATCAATTTTTAGTCAATTCATGTTTTATACTTTTGTCACTTATCAGATTAGTAAATTCCATGTGTTTGACGTTCATCCAGATTTGCCTGTTATATTTCAAAAAGTTTGCTGTTTAGAAATTAAAGCAGTTCTTTGAATTTGTGTACTAATGAAGAGATAAAGTATAAAACTGTGATTATGGATTAATGCTAAGCAAATCAATTTCTTCATGGGTAAAAAGTTTAGTTTATATGTAGAGAAAAGACAGTAGGATAAGAACAAGATAAAAGAGCATGGTTTAGGATTGTGGAGATATTGAGGTAAAGTGTCCTGTTGGTTAAGAGAGGGGTTGCAGCTTCCTCTGTGTTCTGGGAAGGCTCTGTGGGCAAGTCTCTTGAACATTGTTGACCTGGTTTATCTCCTGCAAGTCCGTTGTACAAAGGGGACTCTTAAAAACCAAGTTTTCTACCTATGACAGAACTAATCAGAGTTTGAGATTTTCTGATTCCTTTTTGGTGCACTGAGTGATCATCTTCTCAGTGATCAGTTCCTACATGCAGTTATCCTCCACCCCACAGAGGCCCTACTTTCAGACCTCTGCTCTCTTCCCATATCCAGTCGTTCATGTTATTCCCACATCTTTATTCATTTTCTTAGGTAATTTGGATATAGAGAGGAGCACTACCTGCAAGCATAGTGGTGAAATGCTGTCTGTCTAGTTTTCCTGAGTGCAAGAAGGCTGTGATACGCCTTAGAGAAAATGTGTGTGTTATGTAAGCATCCTTGAGGTGTAAGGTGTTTTTGTTTTTTAAATTTTTTGTTTATAATAAAGATACGGGGTACAATTTAGGGTTAGGTATACAAACGTTGGTTATGCATATACCCTCGTTGATGAGGTGTGCCCCTCCCTCCCCAGCAGTTTCCCTCAACTGCCAATCCCACCCCCCTCCCCTGACAGTTTCCCACTACTGCCAATCCCTTTCTTATAGTATTATAATTGTTCAAGGTCTGCTTATGAGTGAGAACATATGGTACTCTGTTCTTTGTTTCTGTGATAGATCACTGAGTAGTATGCTAGACTCTAAATCCATCCAAGTTGCTGTGAAGTTCATATGTTTGTCCTTCTTTATGGCCACGTAATATTCCATTGTGTATAGGTACCCCCTTTTTTTTTTATCCAGTCCAGCTTTGACGGACAGCATGGTTGGCTCCATGTTTTTGCTGTTGTGAATAGAGCTGCAACAAACATACGTGTGCAGGTATCTTTTTTGTAGAATGATTTGAGTTCCTCCGGGTATATTCCCAATAGGGGAATTGCTGGGTCATATGAAAGGTCAATTTCTAGTTCTTTCAGGAATCGTAGCACTGTCTTCCAAAGAGATTGTACTAGTTTGCATTCCCACCAGCAGTGTAGAAGTGTTCCTTTTTTCCCACATCCTCGCCAGCATCTGTTGTTGTTTGGGAAAAACAAATTTTAAATAAACGGGAACCAAAATTCTTAG
>CAUYQG010025198.1:0-20511 GCA_963574415.1 Tarsius wallacei | reverse complement strand
TTTTTTTTTTTTTTGAGTTGGAGCCTCACTCCATCATCCAGACTGGAGTGCAGTGGCTCATGGCCACCCCAGCGTCGACCTGCTGGGCTCAAGCGATCCTTCTGCCTCAGCCCTCCAAGTAGTTGGAATACAGGCGCGCACTACCACACCTGGTTAATTTTTGATTTCTTGTAGAGATGAGGTTTCACCAAGTTGCCCAGGCTGGTCTCAAACCCATGGGCTCGGGCAATCCACTCGCCTCAGCCTACCAAAGTGCTGGGATTACAGGCTTGAGCCACCGTGCCCAGCCTAATTGGTGTTTTTAAAACATTTTTTAAAATGGCTTTATAGATAATCAGGATTTGTACAAGCAGAAAAATAGCTGAAAGAATACAGTAATACTCTAATACTCTGAGGGAAGACCAAGAAGAAGATACTTCCTTTTTATTATTTGTGTAGTATTTGGATTTTTTTTTACCATGATGATGTAAAATTTTTGAAATTTAAAAGCAAAAAAAAATTTTAGAAGGACAAAGATGTATGTGAAAATCCAGAGATTAAAAACACAAAAACAAAAAAAAAAAAAGGAAGAAGAAGCTGGGTGCTATAGCACATACCTGTAATACCACACTTTGGGAGGCCAAGGTGGGAGGATTGCTTGAGCCCAGGAGTTTGAGACCAGCCTGGGCATCATAGCAAGACCCTGTCTCTACAAAAAAATAAAAAATTTAGCTGGGTGCAGGGTGCACACCTGTAGTCCTTGCTTCTTTTTTTTTTTTTTTTTTTGAGTTGGAGTCTCACTCTGTCGCCCAGACTGGAGTGCAGTGGCCACTCCCGGCCACTGCAGCCTCGACAATCCTTCCGCCTCAGCCTTCCAAGTAACTGGAACTATAGGTGCGCGCTACCATGCCCGACTAATTTTTTGATTTATTGTAGAGATGAGGTCTCACTTGCTCAGGCGGGTCTCGAACCCGCTGGCTCAGGCAATCCACTCACCTCAGCCTCCCAAAACACAGGATTACAGGCTGAGCCACCGAGCCCGGCTAGTCCTTGCTTCTTGAGAGGCTAAAGCAGAAGGATCGCCTGAGTCCAGGAATTTGAGGTTGCGGTATATCCGGATGGTGCCACTGTACTCCAGCCTAGGAAACAGAGTGAGACTTCAATAAAACAAAACAAAACAAAACAAAAAAAGGCAGCTAGCAAGGAATTCCCCTTGTGCTGATGAAGTCTCCATGAGAAGGGAGCTGGAGATTGACTACAAAGGTGACCTGAACCTTTGTTACTAGTGTAGGGTTGCACCATCACTCATTCAGCTAGCCAGAGAGCAAGCAGAAATAGAATGCTGGGCACAGTGGAATCAGGAATGAATTCAGTTTATTAGGCCAAGAGACACTGGTAGAAGAGAGTCATGACGGTGGGTGGTCGGGGATGCACAGAAGGAAGGGGAGAGAAGTAAAGAGAGTGTGTCAGTCGGAGAGAATGGACAGCAACCACAGATGCTGCTGAGAGGTCGAGGAAGATGACAGCTGAGGGATGGCCATTGCCACTGAAGGGACAGGAGGGTTGCTGGCAATCTTGGCCTGGACAGTGTCAGAGGGTGGGTGTGTCTATGTTTCACTAAAGTCACTGGTTGCTGTAAAAATAGACAGGGAGGCAAGAGGCATTGGAGGCTGGTTAGGAAATGTTAAAGAGATGAGGGAGTGTCAGAGGGCTGGAGTCAGAGGGTAGGAGGGTTACGCAAAGACTGGGGAAACTTCTCCCAGGTTGGGTCAGGTACCTGAGACTTTCTCTGAGGCTGTCTGGAGGCAGGATGGAGAAGCCAAAAGTAATGGTAAGAAGCCATTGTCCTGGCCTTTCCTAGGACAAGGAAGTGGGCCAGGGAGCCTCCACAGTGGAATGGCCCCTAACCAACAAGACCACCCAGTTTGAACTGGCTCACCCCTAACATTAGAGCAATGGAGGCTCCCAGCTGTTCCACTTCTCTTCCCACCCCTAGCTTCTTCCTGCACCATTGGGAGCTGTCAAATGTGTGTGGAAAATTGAATAAATGCCCATTTGCCCAAGCTCCCTCCGCTCCCCCTCTCCCACCAAAGCTACCCACCCCTAAGTGCCCACACCAGTCATCCCTGGGCGTAAGAACTTAAAGAAGAGGCCTGCATGGGCCCTAGGATGGAGATGGATATTTGGGCAAATACTTTTGGAGTCCCAGGTACTTGGAGGGCAGGCCTAGCACACATCTCCTGGCCCTGTGGTCTCCTTACTCTGTGGGGAAGGCATCTGGAGGAGAGCCAGAGCAAGGCCCTCTCAAGTTCATGATCCAGGGCCCTGGCTTCCCAGCTCTCAGGACAGAAAAGGTGCTGGAAAGAACAGATGGTGGAGGCAGGCAACTAAAAGAAATGGAAGTGGCCCGGGTCTCTGGACCAGCATCCTGGAACTCATCTCACAAAATGAGTTTCAGGCTGTAAGGTAAGGCAAGCAAACATTCCAGAGTAGAAAATGATTCTCTGTATCACCTGTGAGCAGAAGCCATGGTGTGCCAATGAAGACTGTCAACATGATGTTAAGCCACCACCCTGAACAATTGTAGTCCTCGTCCTCATCTCACTGGATGCTATAATCACCCACCTGACTGTATACACAGGATACTCGGGGGCCATTGTTGGCCTCTCTTTCTCACCTCCCATTATTCACCAGTAAGTCTTGTCTATTCTATCTTTGGATCTATCTCCAATTCATTTCCCTCGCTCTCATTCAAGCTCCCTCATCTCTTTCATAACCTCTGCACTAGTTTCCTAATCAGCCTCCAATGCCTCTTGCCTGTCTGTTCTCACGGCAACCAGTGACCTTAGTAAAACATAGAACTGGCCATGACATACCCCAGCCTAAGGCGCTCGATGGCCTTCCTACTGCCCTCAGAATAAAGTCCAAATTCCTTCATATGGCCTATAAACCCATTTATGATCTGGCCCTGACCTATCGGGTTCCTTCTTCCACCCTCACGTTCTTTGAAGTTTCCTTCCTCCTGAATTTTGTTAGGTCCCTCCCACATATGGCAAGTTCTCACCCAGCTTTGGCACACCTGGGTCCCTCTACATGAATGTCCTTTAACCTTCTCTTCTGGCTTACTCCTACTCATTCTTTTGTTAATCTTTAAAAAATTGAGATATAATTTATATACCGCAAAATTCACCCTTTTACAATGTAGTCCTATGAGGTTTGACAAATCCATACAGTTGTAACCATCATCACAATTGAGATACAAAAAAATTCTACCAACCCCCTAAATTCCCTCATGCTTCTTTGTAGCCAACCCTAGCCCTCATTCCTCAGCTCCTGGAAACTACTTATCTGTTTTGTTTTGTTTTTTACATCTTCTGGAATGTTCTATAAATGCAATCATTTGGCCTGGCTCGGTGTCTCACCTGTAATCCCAGCACTTTGGGAGGCCGAGGCAAATGGATTGCCTGAGCCCGCAGGTTCGAGACCAGCCTGGGCAACTTGGTGAGACCTTGTCTCTACAATAAATCAAAGAATTAGCCAGACATGGTAGCACTTGCCTATAGTTCTGGCTACTTTGAAGACTGAGGCGGAAGGATGGCCTGAGCCCAGCAGGTCGACGCTGGGGTGGCCATGAATGTGCCACTGCATTCCAGCCTGGGCGACGAAGTGAGACTCCAACTCAAAAAATAAATAAATGGAACCATTCAGCATATGTAGCCCTTTGAGACTGATTTCTTTTCCCTAGCATAGTGCATTTGAGATTCATCTATGCTGTTGTGTGTATCAATAGCCTGTTTCTTTTTTATTGCTGAGTAGTATTCCACTGAATAGATGTACTATGATATATCTAACCATTCACCAGTGGATGGGACATTGGAGTTTTTTCCAGCTGGTTTTGAGCAATTATGAATAAAACTGCCATAAACATTTGCGTACAAGGTTTTCTGTGCACATCGATTTCATGTCACTTGGAGAAATGCCTAGGAGTGGCTTGCTGTATGTGTAATTTATAAGAAACTGCCAAACTGTTTTCCAGAGTTGCTGTACTAGTTTGTATTTCCATTTGCAATATAGGAGAATTCCAGTTGATCCACGTCCTCACTAGCACTTGTTTGATCCTTTTATTTATTCAAGGAATGTATTCATTTTATGCCATTCTACTAAGTGTGGAGTGGTATCGGCACTGTGGTTTTGATTTCCTCTTCCTTGATGACTAATGATGTTGAGTCTACTCATTCTTTTGAATCTCTGCTCGGTCTTCATGTGTTCTAAGAAGCCACCCTCACCCTGCAGACTAAGTTCCTGTTCTCCTTTGTGGTTCTGTGACAACCCACGTTTATCTCCACCTTGGTTTTAAACAATTTAACTACAGTTGTTTTACTGTCCCATCCCCACCCTACTCTCATTGTGGAGTAACATGAGGTTCGAGTAAGCCAGCATTAATTGAGTAAACGGTAAAATTATATTGCGGAAGGAAATCTCAGAATGAGATAACCACCACAATGATAAAAGCTGTAAGACGTTTGCTGTTAGTTCAGCAGCAAAAACAAAAAGTAGTTAACTTGCTGCTGGTTTGGCAACAAACAAAAAGCAGTCAATGATTGCTGTTAGAGACAGGCCCTACAATCAATCCACCACTTTACAAACCTCTGGTAATCATTTTGCAGGCAATTCTCCCAGCCCACAATGAATCTGATACAGTTGTGAAAGAAATGCTTCTGCCTCTTTACAGTCAGCACTCTGCCACTGTTTGGCCTGTTGTGCTCTTCACAATGTATCTTCTCTTTAATAAACCTATCTTTCTTAATTCATAACTGTCTTGGTGAATACTTTGTCCCCCATGACTCTGGCCTGTCTAGCCCACCATACTCAACACACACACACACACGCCTGTGCACTTCCTGAAGACAAAAGCAGCATCTTACTTCCTTTGATATCTTCAGCTCCTGGCTCAGACCAGAAACACAATCTTTATACAATTGCTGACCAAAAAACAAAACAAAACTCTGCCAAATATTTTAAAGAGATTTATTCCGACCAATATGAGTGAACATGGCCCAGGGAACAGTCTCAAAAGGTCCTGAGAAAGTGTGTCCAAGGCAGTTGGGTTACAATTTGGTTTTATACATTTTAGGGAGACAGGAATTGTAGGTAAAATCATAAATCAATACATGGAAGGTGTACCTTGGTTCATGGTGTGGGGGCACAGGAGGCTTACAGGTCATAGGTAGATTCAAAAAGGCAGCAGTCTTTGGAGAAAATAGATGGCAGATGTCTCTTTTCCAGCCTTAAAAGGTATCAGAATCTTAGTTAATCTCTCTTAGATCTGGGAAAGACCTGGCTGTGTTAATGGAGACTCTGTACAGATACAAATTTTCCCCACAAAAGGTGACTTTGCAGAACCATGTCAAAATATGTCTGAGAAATATATTTCAAGGTAAAATATTTTGACTTCCTTCAGGGTCTGCTATCTGTCGTGTGGTGCTATGACAGAATCAGGCTGGAATTTGGTATCTTATTGCTACACAGTCTATTTTATGATCTCTATTTTAATGTTAATGCTGGTCAGTTGCTGTGTCTCAACACCAAAGGGAGGAGTTATGACAAGGTGAGCCCAACCTCCCTTCCCTTCATGGCCGGAAATTCAGTTTTTCCGGTTTCTGTGGGAGAGGGGGGTCCGTGCAGTCTTGGGGTTATGGGGACTTCAGGATTTTTGGTTTACACAATAGATATTAAATGAGTGAATGAACGATTGCTGAATAAATTGCAGAATGGATGAATGAAGACAGGTAGTTAGGCACAAGGTTTTGCAATCAGACTGGACTGGCAGTGTCAATGAACCCTTTCTCCATCGGTGCCCCACACCTTTAAGGGACCAACGCTGAGGATGAGAGTAGTTACGGTAACGGCACTGATGACGCGATCTAAGGAGGCCTGGCGGAAGGGGCGTGGCCGGAAGCAGCGGTGCGGCCAGGAGTTAGCGGCGTCTCAGTTGCCATGGAGACCAGGCGCTCCAAAGCGCAGAGGTCCGTGGAGTCCGCGGCTAACGCGTACGAGGGGACAACGTGGGCGCCAACCTCGCGCCCAGCCCGGCCCAGCAGCCCCAGCCTGTCCTCCTGGAAGTCCTCCGTCACCTACACAGAGGGCTTCTCCTACAGCTTCGCGGCCCGGCCTCGCCGCGTGGCGCCGCTTGCGCTCGCGCCGCAGCCCGAGCCGCAGCTGCTTCGCCTGCGCCCCGCCTCGCTGCGCACCCAGGACATCGCGCACTTGCTCACCGGCGTCTTCCGCAACCTGTACTCGGCCGAGGTGATCGGCGAGGACGTGAGCGCGAGTCTGATTAAGGCCCGCGGCAGCGAGAATGAGCGCCACGAGGCGTTCGTGGACGAGCTGCGGCAGGTAACGGGGCCCCGGCGCCCCGCGCGGTGGCGTCGCGTCTGCGGACAGTGCGGGGGACCCGGGGGCGCGCCTGCAGGACGCTGCGCTCCACGCGTGTCAGCCCCTGCAGGGTGCCAGGCGCTGTTCCAGGCACTGGGGGTTCGACGGGGACCGAGCAGATAGAGTTCATGCCAAGTGGAACCGACATTCCAGCGGAAGGACACTCCATCTATATGCATACCCATCTACCTACATTTCTCTGTGCACTTATACACATTATATGTTGCGTATATAAATGAAACCACTGGGGCAGAACGCTGAATGGTGGTTGTTCCTTGGAGGGAAAAACCAACAATCTCTTGTACCCCTTGGTTTTTGTTTGTTTGAGTCAGAGTCTGACTCTGTCGTCCAGGCTGGAGTGCAGTGGCACAAGTACAGCCTCGCCTTCTTGGGTTCAGGTGATCCCTCTGCCTCAGCCTCCCAAGGAGGTGGAACTAAGGGCACGCTCCGTCACGTCCGGCTTACATTTTTATTTTTCGTAGAGACGAGGTCATACTATGTTGCCCAGGTTGGTCTTGAACTCCTGGGCTAAATCTTCCCATCTCTGCCTCCTAAAATGCCATGATTACAGGCGTGAGCCACCGCAGCCGGCATGGGGTACCTCAGTATCACAAACCACATGACTGAGGAATGCATGCCCAGATTTTTTTTTTCCCAGTTGGAGTCTGTGTTGCCCAGGCTAGAGTGCAGTGGCACACTCACTGCCACCCCAGCGTCAACCTGCTGGCCTCTGGCGAACCTTCCACCTCAGCCTTTCAGGTAGCTGGAACTACAGGCGCACGCTACTTTTTGATTTATTGTAGAGACGAGGTCTGCCAAGTTGCCCAGTCTGGTCTCGAACCCATGGGCTCAGACAATCCACTTGCCTCAGCCTCCCAAAATGCTGGGATTACAGGCTGAGCCACCGAGCTCAGCCACATGCTCAGATTTTAGGAAGCATGTACAGTCTCTGGAACAGCAACTCTGCTTTCTTATCTGTACTTGGAGAAAACCAGCTGACTTGGGTTTTCTGTGCTGAGTCTGCCTCTGCTGGCCACAAGGCTGACAACTCCCTTAAACTTGGGGCACACCCCCACACCAACATTTTACCCAAGTGTGCCCCCTGCCTCTCAGATCTTCCTCTTTCTTCTCCATTCTGTCCTCTACCTACCCTTTAAGTGATACGCATCCCACCCCCTCCCCAGCTTTATTCATCCTTTCATTTAACTCATTCATTGAGTGCCTACTATGTGCTATGCTCTGTTCTGGGCCGTGGGGATTCAGCAATGAACAAAACACTGGTGTATGAGCTCACACACACTCACACACAACCTGTTCTCTGTAGCTTACAATCTAACTGTGGTAGATAGATATTAACAAGATAAATCCCTCTGTAGTATGCAAGACAGTGATGGGTTCAGCCTCACCCCCTCCATGGGTTCTAGGCTTCTTGAAGTCCAGCCAAGACTCCTGGGGTGGGAACCTCTGCCCTATTATTCCTGGGCCATCACATTCGTTCTGCTAAGACTTCAGCCTACCTAGGTTAGACCTTGTCCTTGAACTTCTGACTCATCCCTGTCATTCATGTCAACCAGACCCCCCACAGCCAGTCCTACTTCCTTAATATCTCTTCCACAAGTAGCCTCTATAATGGGGTCTGGACTGAGCAAACAGTGATCCCTCTTTCTGAGGAAAAAAAAAAGGTTTGAATGTTTTTGAAGATAAAAGTAATACACGGTCATTGCAAAAATGTAAAAATGCAGAAAAATTTAAAGAGTGATCCTCTAGAAACACAACTATGCAAAGATAAATTGACCTTATAAATGGTATATCCACACAATGGAATACTATGAAGTTGCTAAAAAGAATGAATTATACTATAGTGTAGACATAACCTGTGGCCTGCCATTTATTAATTTAGCAAAAACAAACAAGCATAGAACAGTGTTAGGATAATCCCATGTTTTATAATGTGCATGGAAAAAAAGTTGAAAGTTTTATATCAGAATGTTAACAGTGCTCTTAGGGGCATGTAACTTTTTTTTTTTTTTGCATACTTCTGTGTCATCTGAAATTTTACAACGTACATGAGTTAATTTTGTAATTACAAAAAGTTTTGAAAAGAGCAGAGATCTGTTATTCCACTCTGTGGTGCTGCTGTTCTCATACCTATATTTCTCTCTCTCTTCCTTTTGTCCTGTTTGTCCTTCTTTGGTTTCTTCTCATGTGCATGGAAAAAAAGTTGAAAGTTTTATATCAAAATGTTAACAGTGCTCTTAGGGGCATGTAACTTTTTTTTTTTTTTGGCATACTTCTGTGTCATCTGAAATTTTACAACGTACATGTGTCTCTGGATGACACTGCCATCTGACTGTGAGGACTAGAATTCATTCTCCCTGGGAGAAGCGATAATCACCACCCAGTGTGGAGTGTCTCTCTTGACTGAGTTCTCCCCCAAACAGCTGCACTAGCTGCAGGTCTTCCCCAGGTCCTGCTAAAGAGGTATTGTATGGTCTAATGATTGAGAACAAATTCTCTGGAACCATACACCCTGGGTTCAAGTCCTGGCTCCTCCACATACCACCTGTATATGACCTTGAGCAATGCTAACTTTTTTTACTCCCAAGCTGGAGTGCAGTGGCATACTCATGGCCACTGCAGCCTCAACCTGCTGGGCTCAGGCAATCCTTCCACCTCAGCCTTTCAAGTAGCTGGACCTACAGGTGTGCACCCCCATGCCCAGCTAAATTATTTATTTATTTATTTATTTATTGTAGAGATGAGGTCTCACCAAGTTGCCCAGGCCAGTCTTGAACCCATGGACTCAGGCAATCCTCTCGCCTCACCTCCCAAAGTGCTAGGATTACAGGTGTGAGTCACTGTGCCCAGCAATGCTTACTTCTAGATGGCTGTTTGCTTATCTATAAAATGGGGATAATAATATCTACCCCTTTGTTTTTTGTTTTGTTTTTGTTTGTTTTAGAGATTTCTTGCTCTGTTGCCTAGGCTGAAGTGCAATGGTGGCATCATAGCTCACTGCAGCCTCGAACTCCTGGGTTCAAGTGATTCTCCTGCCTCAGCCTCCCAAGTAGCTGGGGACTACAGGCATGCACCATCATGCCTTGCTAATTTTTAAAACTATTCTGTGGATATGGGCATTTCCCTATGTTGTCCAGTCTAGTCTTGAACTCCTGGCCTCAAGTGCTCCTCCAATCTCAGTGTTTCTGAGTGCTGGGATTGCAGGCATGAGCTCTCTGCCTGATTTACCCAAAGGTTTTTTTGAGGATTAAATGAGTCAATACAGTAGAATATTTACAATATTGAGTGTTTACAACACGGTAAGTGCTTAGAACATGATTGTTTGTTATTATTATTTGTTGTTATTGTTATTATTTGGATAAGTTGCTAACTCCTACATCCAAGAATTAGGGTCAGGAATTATCAACAGACCCAAATAACAAGGCACATGACACAAAGCATGATACTTTATATTTAAGGAACTGTGCCAGGCCACTGTCTCCTGAAAAGGTGTTTTCTGATCCCAGGAAGAATTGGCTATCTTCTCTTAGCCTTCATGATATACTCATTCATATGCTTATAAGACTCTATTCCACTTATTTGTATCCTTGCCAGGACCCTCCTGCTAAAATGTAAACTCCTTGAGAACAGAATACGTATCTGATTCATTTCTCTCCCCAGATTTACACGGTAGATGCACAATAAATCTTTTATTAAAAGAATGACTCAAGAAACATCTTTCAGGTCCTACTAGCTCTAGGAATACAATAAGGAACATAGTCTCCCTACATAAACTATCGGTTTTTTCTTTTTTTTTCCTACTGTGTTGCTCAGGCTGGTCTCGACCTCCTGGGCTCGAGATTCTCGCACCTTAGCCTCCCAGGTAGCTGGGATTACAGGCATGAGCCATTGCATTTAGCAAATGCAAATGATCTCTCACATTGCCTGTACCAGTGAGCTCTCTGCTTCTTGCCTGAACAAGAGAGTATGGGTCAAAAGTTTGGCTGGTCAACCAATCTGTAATTAGTCTTGAGGAGTGTGTTGGGCATCTGGGTTGGACTCTGGGTACAGACGCTGTGGCAGAGTTTGGGGTGCACGGTGTTTAATAGCGATCAACACCTGTGAAGGAGGAAGAGAAATCAAGAGTGAGCCACGGAGGAAGCTGAATGTAATAGGGCCCAACAAATCTTGGCAAATGCAGGTTGTTCTGGAGAGATTATTGCCTGTCAGTTTCTCTCTGGGTCAAAATGGCCAGGCCTTTATACTCCTGCCTTTCTCAATCACCAGATGTGGGTGCTGCAGAAAGGACAAGGTCTCAGGTGAGCCCTTCCAGCTGCTTAGGTAGACTCCATGGGGGCTGTGTTGACTATGCTCCCTATAGCTAGGGAGCGCGTCCTTCCTTGAACAGGGATATAGTGGCTCCACAGGTGGTGTGCTCACTTGTGTTGGGTATTTCATGGTTTGAATGGCAGGTCTCTTTGCTGTGAAACTAAGAGGGTACCAAACTTGGCTCTATCACTGACTTTACTATGAAAACTTCAAGTCATTCCCATCCATGGGTCTCAGTTTTCACATCTGGTAGTTTGGATCAGATGGTCATGGTAGTTCTCCAGCTGTTCTAGGCTTCACTGAAAGCCCCGATGCTGGGTGGGTTGAGTCAAGCTATGTGATCTCACCACATCTCTCTGCATTTGATCACCCACCTGCCAGATTCGGGAGCTCCATAAGCAGCGGCTGGATGAGGTGGAAATGTTGGAGAGACACATCATTCAGGCCCGCGCACGTGCAATTGCAGAAAAAGAGAGGGTCATCAACCAGGCCAGAGTACAGGACCTTGAGGCCCTCGTCAAATTGCCTCCAGGTGTGTATAAAAACTCCTATATGCCTACCCCTGTGTCCCCACCTGCTAATATTTTACTGTATTTGTGCTGTTGTCCACTCTCTAGTCTTTTTCTGAACATTTGGAGAGCAAGTTGCGGTCATGACAATTCATTACCACAAAACACTCTAGTGTGCATATCTCCAAAGCAGGTACATGCTCCTACATAACCAGCATACAGCCCTCTATCCAGCATGGGTGCAACACTAACCTCTGACCCACAGATTCCTGTCTACCTAAGTAGCAGAAAGAGACTCTCAAAGAAAATGATGGGTATTGCCATGAGAGCATGCATGCCATCATAAACCATGCACATATTCAGGGAGGTGAAGGAAAACAAAAGGTCTTAAAGGAATAATGTGGAGGATTACATAATTGTTTTGAGATCATTATTCTTGGCTACAAGGATCCGTAACAAGGGTGGTGCCAGTCTGACTAGTTAGATAGGCAGTTGCTGGAGAGTCTGTGTAAGGTTGTGATAACTTTTGTGCGAGGTTGTGGCTTTGCAGAGTCCTTTGTGATAGTTCATGTTATCAAGCATTTGTACATGAGAACCCTCCCTTCATGGCCTTCCCCAGCTCCATCTGTCAGGGTTTTCAACACAAGTGACTCCATTTTGATTCTGACAACTTTTACCTCCCAGTTCAATTCTACCGGCTGTCCCACTCTGGCTCTTTTTCCTCTCTTGATGGGATCCTGTCAAGGAAGCCACGTCACATGTAATTGTCATGTCCCTTTTTTAGAATTCTTCACTTGGAACGATTCCTTGATCTTCTCTTGTCTTTCATGTTCTTGACAGGCTTTTTGTTCTGTATGATGGTTCTGTTTGGTGTTTCCCCATGATCAGACTCAGGCCAGGCATTTGGGCAGCAACACCACCTAGATTATTCCTTGCTCGTCACTCTAGCACATCAGGAGACACAGGTGGTGTTAACCTCCATCACCTGGGCAGGTTGGTATCTGCCAGGTTCCTCACATTTAATTCTCCAAGTTAAATTCTGATTGGTTAGTATTGTATGGAATGGTATTCTCAGATTACAGATATCTTGTTCCTCATCAAAGCTTCATCACACACCACTAGCATTCACTGGAAACGCTTTTTTTTTTTTTTTTTTGAGTTGGAGTTTCACTCTGTCACCCAAGCTGAAGGGCAGTGGCATGCTCCCGGCCACTGCAGCCTCGACCTGCTGGGCTCCTGCGATCTTTCCACCTCAGCCTTCCAAGTAGCTGGAACTATAGGTGCATGCTACCACACCTGGCTAATTTTTTATTTTTTGTTGTAGAGACAAGGTCTCGCCAAGTTGCCTGGGCTGATCATGAACCCGTGGCCTCAGGCAATCCTCTCATCTTGGCCTCCCAAAGTGCTGGGATTACAGGCTGAGCCACCAAGCCCAGCCCACTGGAAACTCTTAACTGATATTTTCTGGCGATATTTTCTTTAAACAATTTATTTGTTGATGAAATCAGGCTGTTTTTCCTATAGACTTGTCCATAGTTGGAATTTTAATGATTTTATCAGTATTGTGGTATCATTTAACCTATTCTTTTTTTTTTTTTTTGGAGTCTTATTCCATCACCTGGGCTGGAGAGCAGTGGCATGCCCACGGCCACCCCAGCATCGACCTGCTGGGCTTCAGCGATCCTTCCACCTCAGCCTTCCAAGTAGCTGGAACTACAGGCATGTGCTACCGCACCCAGCTAGTTTTTGATTTTTTGTTGTGGAGACAATGTCTCGCCAAGTTGCCCAGGCTAGTCGTGAACCCATGGGCTCAGACAATCCACTCGCCTCAGCCTCCCAAAGTGCTGGGATTACAGACTGAGCCACCGAGCCCATCTTAACCTACTCTTATGATCCCAGTATTTCTTTTAAATCTACAATAAATTCTAGAGACTTTATGAGGTTTAGGTTCAGTGGTGGGGGGTAGCAAGACCACTTCATAGGAATGCATGATAGCTGCTTGTTTCTCTTTTCATGATGCTGGCAGCCTTATTTTATTAGGGGTTATAAATTATAATGGAATGCTAATGGTAATGATTATTCTATCATTCCTTCTTTATCAGCTGAAATACTTTAATAAAGAGAAACTTTCCTGTAACTATTTGATTACCCCCAAATTTGGGCAAGATTAATTCTTTCCCTTTATTTGCCAGGTTTTGAGATTTTTTTAGAGGCAGGGTCTTTGATCTGTCACTCAGGCTGAAGTGCAGTGGCATGATCTCTGCTCACTGCAGCCTCGACCTCCTGGGCTCTAGCGGTCCTCCCACCTCTGCCTCTCAAAGTGCTGGGATTACAGGCATGAGCCACCACGTCATCCAGCCTATTTGCCAGTTTAAAACAATTATGAATGGTTCCCCTAACATTAACACTAGTCCAGAGGTGACTAATGAGGTTTGTTTCATTGTTTTAGTATCATTATGGACTTGTGGCTTTCATGACTACAGTTTTATATATTATCTTTATTGATGCTCAAATTGTCTCATCTTTGGCCATGGAGAGCCTTTTCGAGTTGACTACTGACTCATTTGACAATCAGTTCTCTTTAATAACTTCCTTGCTTTCTGGAGTGATGTGATATTCCAAGCTTATCTTGAGTGATTCTGGCCCCAGACCTGGAATCAGCCATTTCTCCAAGAAGCCCTGGTTCCTTTTATTCCCTTGTCCCCTGCCCCAAAGACTTTGATCTATCCTCCTGCATTCCTGAACATTTCCATTTTCCAGTGCAGTTGATGGAAAGGACAGTACGTTTAGGAGACTTGCCACATCTGTAGCCTAGAGGGAAGGATCTAGAGGGAGGAAGAAGTAGAAGATACAGTGCCCTAGAAAGGCACTTGCATTTATGGGGACCTGCCAGGGATTGGATGCTGTATAAGATGCTCTGCCAAGGTGAACCCACTGCGTCTTTCCAACAGCCCTGTGAGGTAGGTTTTCTTTCCATCTTGCAGGTGTAGGAACTAAGAGAGATGATCGCACAGTGTCCCCAGGGTCCTACAGTTAGGAAGGAATGAGACGCAGATTTGAACTTGTGTGTGTCTGCTGCCAAAGCTCATCTCTTCTGCTGAGAGGAGGAATGTTTGTTGAGCAGCCACAGTGTCTTACAGTTGATGACTGTCCTCAGGGTGTGGCTCTGAGCCCTAGAAAAAGCCCTATGCTTTGTCAGGCCTGCCACCTCTGAGACTCAGGTCTCCTTAAATACTTTTTGACACTGAGATACAGATTCTGTATCTCTTCCTGTTTCTCTCTCTACCAGGACAGAGTGTAACTACCAGGACCCCTCCCTCCACAGTGGTCCAGATCATGTGGATTTTGGCAGAGATTATTGGTAGCAGATTCCCAGGAGTCTCTAGTGGTTGCTTGGTGTCCCTGGGAGTCAGATACTGTCCAGGTCTTTATTTTTTATTTTTTGGCTAGAGATGAGGGGAGATTAAATAATTAACCAGTTTTTTAAAAGTGAAAGTGAGACAAAACATGGAAAACTGGGAGACATACATCAGTCTGGAGAGTTTTTCAGTGACATTTTATTTTTTACCCAAGCATAATAGCAAGCTGTAATCAGACATGATCTGCCCTGGATTCTCAGCCTTCTGCTGGTAATGTGTCTTTCTTTTATCTAAGAAGTAGCAGAAGTAGACACCCTGATCTAGCTCAATGGCCACCCCTCTGGTCTCTGCTTCTCAGGGCAGGGCAAGGTGGCTTTTTTTTTTTTTTTTGAGTTTGTGTCTCACTTTGTCCACCTGCTGGGCTCAGGTGATCCTTCTGCCTCAGCCTTACAAGTAGCCAGAACTACAGGTGCATGCCACCACGCCTGGTTCATTTTTTGGTTTATTGTAGAGACAAGGTCTCACCAAGTTGCCCAGGCTGGTCTTGAACTCGTGGGCTCAGGCAGTCCTCTCACCTCGGCCTCCCAAAGTACTGGGATTATAGACGTGAGCCACCGCGCCCGGTTGAGGTGGCTATTTTTTAACTTAGAAAACTGGCAGCGAGGATATTCCACTAAAGCTTCTCTCATTTGAGGTGCAGAAGCAGCCTTTCTGCTGGCTAATGTTACACGGTGGAAAACGTGCATAAATTCTCCAGACAGAGGGAGAAAGCTCAGAATTCTGCATTCCTGTCCCTTGCTGGTAACTTTCCACATTGTCTTTTGGAGAGTGGAACAGACAGCTCCTTGCAGAGCCATGCTCAGGAGCTATAGGGTCTGAGTCGGAAGCCCACCTTGCTCAGATAGGAGAAGTGGTCACAAGGTCAGTACAGGGTTTTCCAAAGCTCACCTGTACGTGTCCAGGCCTAACAAAGAGAGATTTTCTAAAGATTTGATAAACAAACTGCCCTAGGCTCCTGCAGACACAGCACCTCACCTCTCACACCCTGGTGGAAGACTATGGAGAGAATAGTACCAGAAGAGAGAGGATACATCTCCTTGTCACACAGTCTTTGTCCTTTATATGGAAGTCTTTTGACATTCAAATAAGCCATTGCCAAATTCCTTGGGCAATGGGCTGCATTGTGTGAACTTGGCATTGCTGCTTCTCCCTGCTGAGGTGTCCATTGCCAAGGAGAGACCAGGGACTACATTTCCCAGAAAGCATCGCCCCCCTGTGGTTAGGTCAGCTGACAGGAAGTCTTTGGTGAGTTTTGGAAAGGGAGGCCATTATTTTCAAGAGGTAGTGGCAGGCAGATAATTGAGGGGTTGTGTTTTGAAGCAGCTTTCAGATAACTTATTGAGAAACTCCTGCTCTGTGCTGCCAGCTGAAGGTGTTCCTTAGTCTGTTTGTGTTGCTACAATGGAATACCTGAGGCTGGGTAACTTGTAAAAGAAGGAGGCTTTTATCTGGTTCATGATTCTACTGGCTGGAAGATTGGGCACCTGGTGAAAGCCTCAAACTGCTTCCACTCATGACAGAAGGGGAAGGGGAGCCAGCGTGTGCAGAGATCACCTGGAGAGAGGAGGCAAGAGAGAGGGGAGGTGCCAGGCTGTTTTTAACAACCAACTCTAATAAAGCAAGGACTCACTCACCTCCCCACCCCAAGGAAGGCATTCATCTATTCATGAGGGATAGTCCCAATGGACAGTAGTGTGACCCAAACCCCATTAAGCCCTACCTCTAGCACTGGGCATCAAATTTCACCATGATGTTTGGGGAGATAAGTACCCAAACTACAGCAGATGGCTCTTTCCTGGCCTTCTCTCCCTCAGTCTATAATCCCCGGCATTGAAATCTTTTCTATTTGAAGTTCATAGGGAATTTGCGGTTTTCCTGTTGGAAGCATGACTGTTACAGTAACTAGGCCAAACCTCAAAGTCCTTAATTAACAGATATGATGAGGAGAACACATATCTTTACTTCTACCTACACCCCTGGTCATAGGGACCCCCAAGAGAAGGACATTCAAAGGCACTATATCTTTTTTTTTTTGTAAATTTTTTTTAATTTTAAAGATGTGGGGTACAATTCAGGGTTAGGTATACAAATGGTCATTATGCAGGTATCCTTGTTGATGAGGTGTTCCCCTCCTCCCTCCCCTGGCAGTTTCCCACTACTGCCAATCCCTTTCTTATAGTATTATGGTAATCGTTCAAGGTCTGCTTATGTGTGAGAACATGTGGTACTAAGTTCTTTGTTTCTGTGACAGATCACTGAGTATGATAGACTCTAAGTTCATCCAAGTTGCTGTGAAGGGGGGCACCATGTCTTAAGATAATGTCGGTTAATGAAGCAAGCAACGAAGGTTGGAAACTTTCAAGTCTCCCATTCTTCCTATTTATTCCTTAGTGTTTGTCAAAGTAATAAATATACATGGTCTTGAAAAAAATCAAATGGTTTAGAATAACTTCTAACGAATATAAAAAGCCTCCACCTATACATGTCATTATAAATTTGTACAAACGCATAGAATGTACAACACCAAGAGTGAACCCTAATGTAAGACAGGAACTTTGGGTGACAGTGATGTCAGTGTAAATTCATCCATTGTACCACTGTGGTGGGGGGGGGTGTGGAGAATGGGGGAGGCTGTGCGTGTGTGGGAGCAGGGAGCACATGGGAAATCTCTGTAACTTCCTCTCAATTTTGTTGCAAACTGTTAACTGCTCTAAAAAAAATAAAGTCTATTTCTAAAAAAGCCTCCTTTACCTCACCTCTTCCAACCTCAGTCCACTTGCCAAAGGTAGCCTTTTCTAGTTTTCTGGATACCTATAAATAATGTTATTTGTATGTTATATAAATAACGCATCTTTACTACTATTTCTGGGCTCATCAACCATGGACATTCATGATCAACTTCCTAATTTGTTAAATGAGATTTTCTGTGTGGGGGGGTTAGTGGGAGATTAGCTGATCTAAGTGGGCTTGGCTGGCTGGACTGACATCAAGCCATGGTCCCAGTTGGAAGGGGCTCCTTGCTATAGGTTGGACTCAGATCTGCTCCATTTAGATTCATGCTGGGGTCCAAGACGAAGGGGGAGGGAAGCTCTTGTCACAAGGACAATAAAGGCACAGGAGGGAAAGCTCAGCTATGCAAGCACATTTCAAACTTTTGCCAACATCTCATTGGTCATGACCATCCCATGGCCAAAGTCAAGTGTGAAGAAATGCACTGTGTCTCCAGTAGCAGAGACTGCAAAGTCACATGGAAAAGGGCCTGGATATAGAGAAGGTAAAGCATTGGGGCCACTTATTCAATCTACCATACTTCTCTTAATTCTATGTTCTTTCTTTCCTTTGAATTGGAGTCTCATTCCATTGCCCAGGCTGGAGTGCAGTGGCATGCTCAAAACCACTTAGCGTCAATGTCAGTCTGACTTGAACTACCTTTGTTCTCTCCTTCTGTGTAGTGAATAGTGTCTTCAGATGGTGTATAGACAGCAAGTTGCTACAGAAGCATCATTTGATCTGCCCAGAAGATTACTACAGTGATACACTGCCATTTTGTCCTGCACCTAAAGGTAACACTTCTGAGCTCCCTCAGAACCTCTGATATCATTCCAGGAAAGTTCTGTTGTAGCAGGACCATGTTGGCCACCTTTGCTGCCATTTGCTGTAGGTTTTTGCCTTTTTCTTTCTTCTTTCATTTCTTTTCTTTCTTTCATTTCCTCCCTCCCTCCTTTCCTCCCCTCTTTCCTCCCTCCCTTCCTCCCTCCTTCCTTTCTTTCTTGATAGGGTCTCAGTCTGTTGCCCAGGTTGGAGTACAGTGGCACACTCACAGGTAGTGTAGCCTCAACCTCCTGGGCTCAGGCGATCCTTTTGCCTCAGCCAAGTAACTGGAACTACAGGGGTATGCCACCACGCCCATCTAATTTTTTGATTTATTGTAGAGATGAAGTCTCGCCAAGTTGCCCAGGCTGGTCTCAAAGCCTTGGGCTCAGGCAGTCCTCTTGCCTCTGCCTCCCAAAGTGCTGGGATTTCAGGCATGAGCCACCATATCCGGCTTCTTTTCTTTCATTTTGATGGTGACTGTTGGGAGAGTCAGATCTGAGCCTGCCACTTCCTCACTAGCTCTCTAACATCTGCAAGACAAAAGTCCCTGCTCCTTCATGTGGGATATGATGTCCATGTCAGCTGCCTGATACCAAGGGATGAGAAACTGTTTAGAGATGTAAGTGAAGAACCCAGAGAGGGAGGGAACTGAAGACATAGACAAGCAAGAGAGCAAATTCCTGATGGAATCAGAACCATGACCTAGGGGTTTCCCTGTGCAGTAAAAGAGCAGCTTTTCATCCTTTGATAGGGAGGCAGAGAACGGTGTGTGTGTGTGTGTGTGTGTGTGTGTGTGTGTGTGTGTGTGTCTGTGTGTATGTGTGTGTGTGTGTGGCTATTGTGAATGGGACTGTGCTTTTAATTTGGTTCTCTGCCTGCTTGTTGTTGGTGTTTAAGAATGCAACTGTCTTTTGCACATTTCTTTTGTACCCTGAGACTTTGCCAAAGTCCTTTGTCAGTGCAAGCAGGCTTTTGACAGATTCTCTTGGATTTTCAAGGTATAGGATCATAGCATCAGCAAAGAGGAATAACTTGACTTCCTCTTTTCCTATTTGGATACCCCTGATTTCCTTCCATTGCCTAATTGCCCTAGCTAGGACTTCCAACACAATGTTGAACAATAGGGGTGAGAGTGGGAAGCCTTGTCTTGTTACAGTTTTCAGGGGAAATGTTTCCAGTTTCTGTCCATTTAGCAATATGTTAGCTGTGAGTTTATTGTAAATGACACTATTTTGAGGTATGTCCTTTCTACCCAGGTGTTTGAGGATTTTTATCAAGAAGGGATGCTGGATTTTATCAAAAGCTTTTTCTGCATCTAATGAGATAATCATGTGGTTCTTGTTTTTACGTCTGTTGATGTGTTTAATTACATTTATGGTACTGCGAATGTTGAACCAGCCCTGCATCCTGGGAATGAAGCCTACCTGGTCATGGTGGATGATTTTTGAGATGTTTTTTGGGATCTGATTTGCTAGAATCTTGTTGAGGATTTTTGCATCTATATTCATAAAGGATATTGGCCTGTAGTGCTCTTTTTTGGTTGGATCTTTGCCCGGTTTGGGTATCAGTGTGATGGTAGCTTCGTAAAATGATTTGGGGAGAATTCCATCTTTCTCAATTGCCTGGAATACTTTCAATAGGGTTGGTATCAACTCCCCCTTGTACGTTTTGTAGAATTCTGCCGGAACGCCATCCGGTCCAGGGCTTTTTATGGTAGGTAGTTTTCATATGACAGAGTCAATTTCCTGGGTTGTTATTGGTCTATTTAGTGTCTCAGTGTCTTCTTGTTTCAACCTGGGGAGGTTGTATGATGTCAGAAAGTCCTCCATTTTATTTGGGTTATCAAGTTTGTTTCCATATCGGTGTACATAGTAATCTCTGATGAACTTTTGTATTTCTTCGGGGTCAGTTGTGATTTGATCTTTTGTATTTCTGATTTGTTTATTTGGGCTTTCTTCTCTTTTTCTTGGTCATTCTGGCTAGGGGTCCATCAATCTTGTTAATTCTTTCAAAGAGCCAGATTTTTGTTTTGTTGATGTTTTCTATGATATTTTTGTCTTCCATGCCCCGTATTTGGGGTCTTATTTTTGTGATTTGGATTCTTCTGCTAAAGCTCTGGGATGGCATGAAAACAGTTCTAAGAGGGGAATTATATCTCTACGAGCACACATCAAGACAATGGAAAGATCACAAGTGGTAAACCAAACAAATCACTTAAGTGAACTGGAAAGAGAAGACCACCAAAACCC
>CAUYQG010025194.1:0-56210 GCA_963574415.1 Tarsius wallacei | reverse complement strand
CTCTTTGTCCCTCCTACCTCCCCAAAATGCCCTGACTCAAAATTTCAGAATAGGCTGAAATGTCCTCCCTAGCATTAAGTTGTGGGAGTACGGGCAGAGGTAGGGCAGAAGACAAGAGGAGTCCTCCATCCCCTCACAGCTGTGATTCTCCACCTTGAAATACACTTTATACCGCAGTCTTGCCCAGGCAGACAGGTTTCGCAACAGAGTATACTTACACTGCAGCGATCCATGATCTTTCTTTTCCTATTAAACCGATTTCACCCCATACTAACCAGTATGGGCCCAGTTTGACAAATCCTGTTTGAACAAAGTGGATCCACATAAAAGGGATTCACTCAGCCTATGACATTTTCTCTCTCCTCCTTTTTTATTTTTATTCATTTATTTGTAAAGATAGGATATCACTCTATTGCCCAAGCTGGCCTTGCATGCCTGGGCTCGTGATCCTCCTGCTTCAGCCTTCCAAGAAGCTGGGCTTACAGGTACACACCACCGTGCCTGGCTCTCCCTTCATTCTTCTGGAAATGTCAACATGAAGCACTTTTGCTTGAATCGTAAATAATAAAGCCTGGAACCTCAGTGAGGCAAAGGATGGGCTGCAGCACAGTGTCTTCAAGTCACTGGGTCCGCATCAGCATCCACGTTGGAGAGGAGCAGTATGACAGGAACCTGCTTAACTCACTTGACATCCTTAGAAGCAACAAGATTTTTTAGATTGGCTTCATTGAAATTAGCTCAGAGACTAAAGTAGCCCTACAGTGGACTAGAACTTGATGTTTGTTATATAAATAAGGAGCTTATTAAAATAGTAAAATACTATGCCACAACATATATTCATAAGTTAAAGCCCACCTACTTGAGGTGGCATCTAATAAAAATGCAGCATAAAAGTATGTTATGACATTGATTGTCACATGTTTTAAAATGATGAATTTTCAGTGAGAAATCAGAAGCCAACTATAAAGGTAAACTATAACAAAAAGTAGCCTAAAGTAGCTAGTGCCTTCAGGATAAAACTTGGAAAAGAGCTTTCGTGCAAATCTTTTTAAAGACTTCTCTTCTCCTAAGGTTTTTAGCTTCTAAGGCTTCCTAGTCTATATGCAGATTGGGGGACAAATAACAGGTTTTGAGCCTAACGGATTTGTGTTTGAATCCCAAATTTACCAGTGACTCTGTGTGAGCTACTAAACTAAGCCCCTGGAGGGCCAGGACAGGTGTCGCATTCAACTTTATAATCCCAGTGTCTCCTCCCCAGACCTCTGCATGTAAGGCACATTTCTTCCATCAGCACAGGAATCTGATTACCTGGGATAGGCAGTATTGTTAGTTTTCCTAGAGCCAACTTCTATAGGGATTTGCATTATTTTAAAACGAAAGGAAAAGAGTAAAGACATGCTCAAAAACAAAACAAAAAACCCCACATTGATGGGGGTATGTCAGAGGGGACACAGGAGGCAACTGAAAGAGCTCCTGATGGCCAAAGGTGGGACAATTTGAGTGACAACATGAAGTCGTACTAAATTATAACCCAAAGTATAAATACTCATGTATCCACATTGATAAACATAAATGATTGAGTGAATTAATAAGTATGTTGATACTCTGCCCTCAAGGAGGTAGAACGTAACTGCCCAAGCCCCTACCGTGGGTTGTGCAGAGTGGTTTCCTTGCAAAGAGTGCAGTATGAAAGGGAGGAAAGAGTAATTTTACAGTGGAAAACCTGACAAATACCACTTTAGTCAGGTGGCCAAGGTCAACATCGATAATAGTCATAAATCATGGTGACAGTATATATTCTTGATATGATTAAAATGGTACTCTGTGCTCTTCCTCCCCAAAACCCTAGTCTAATTATGAGAAAAACATCTGACAAATTCCAATAGAGGAGCATCTTGTGTACCTCCTCGAGACTGTCAAGGTCATCAAACAAGGAAAGTCTAAGAAACCGTCGCAGCCAAGAGGAGTCTAAGGAAACATGACTATTAAATGCAATGTGGTATCCTAGATGGGATTCTAGAGCAGAGAAATGATATTAGGTGAAAACCAAAGACATCTGAATAAACTGCAGACTTAACAATGTATCAATATCGGTTCACTAGTTGTAACAATTGTACCATATAGTATGTTATTAGTGTGCATGTGAGGGAAGGGAACATATGGGGTCTTGAACTACCTGCTCGATTTTTTTATAAATCTAAAACTGTTCTAAAAATATACTGTATTAATTTAAAAACTCAAACACAGGTGGGGGAAGAACCTAATAGACAAAAAGGGAAAATTCAAATGTCCATCAAATGATGAATGAATAAACAAAATTAAGATAGCCATAAAGTAGAATACTGTATTATTCAGCAGTAACAAAGAAGGAAGTACTGATACATGTTACAGCACAGATTAACCCTGAACATAATATGCTATATGAAGGGCATCGAAATAGGCAAATCTATAGGCAAGGAGTAGATTAGCGGGGGTAGAGGGTAGGGGAAAGTGGGAAGTAACTGCTGATAGATTCAGGGTTTCTTTTATGAGGTGATGAAAATGTTTTAGAATTAGATACTGGTAACAGTTATCTATAGTGGATATATTAAATAGATTTACTAAAAAACCATGACTTGTATACTTTAAAAAGGGCGAATTTTATGGTGTGTGAATTATATCTAGAGGACGTTGTTATGCCAAATATGTCGATGTCAAAACAAAAAGCTATAGCAATGAAAATGAAGTTGGATGCTTGGGAAAGACTCCATAATGGCTCATCACTCTATATAAGAAAGAAAAAGAAAGGAACTCTTACTGTCCTGGCCCATAATTCCATTGTGTTGCCTCAAGAATCAAGTCTCTTATTGTGTGTTTCCGCAACATTCAACCTGGGGCCTAGTACATGGTGGGCACTTAGGAGTGTCTGGTGATTATTTACTTCTTTCCCAAGGCTGAATTGTTTTTGTTTTTCATTGCAAACATATCAGGTGCTCATGAGATGCCAACCTAGTTTGAAAAACAAACCTTTTAAAACTAACCTAATGGAAGGATGATGATGTCTTGTTTCTTTCTATTTCAACCTAAAAAATTAAACACAAGTTGGTCCTCAGAGTTACAAGTAAGGTTGATTCTAATTGGAAGACAAATTCTGAGAAAAGAACTCCAGAGTATCTTTCTTTCTTATCAAAGCAGCACGAGTTGCCAGGTGTCCAAAGGCAGAATTCACTTCTTTCTACATCACCCCCACTAATGTATGGCATTTCTAGAACCAGGGAAGTTATTTCAAAGCAACCTAAAAATAAAGTTTTCCCACCTTTACCAGTAATCCAAGGGAAAAAATTTATTCAATTCATAGGAAGCAACCAAGTCCATAATATTACAAAGTATTGATCATTATCATCTTTAAAGCATTTTAGCTTAATTTTATTGACAACTGACTTCAAAACTCACAATCTGGGGATTATAGACAACAGGAAGGATACTTTTTTTTAATCTCAACTTCTACTCACAGTTCTATAACAAAATAATCAAAATACTGTGTATCTGAAGCAAACAATCAGAAAAAGAAAGAATACTGGAAAGTCCTTCAGGCGTAAAGCCTGCTTAGTCACCTAACAAGAGGAAATGAGCTATTTGGAGGGTCTTTTCTAACTCACACACTATTGATAGCCGCTGCGAGAGGGGAAACCAAAGACAGCCAGCTCTTATACCAAGTTGACCCTTTTGATCACCTGGTCTTCCCTCACACTTGTGCTACCCCTTTCTACAGCTATCTTAAACTCAGTACCAATTTCCTTGCCTCTTTCACTCATAGCTGGGGAAAGTCTTGGAAAGAAGCATCTGTTTTAAGGTGTGTAGAAGCTTGAATCATCTTTCAAGCCTTACTAGAAAAGGGAAATTCACATTTGTTGAGACTCTATATTCAGGGTGCTATTCAGAGATATTTGCATTGCTATCTCCATTTTATGAATAAGAAGGCAAAGGCTCAGAGAGATAGTAATTTATCCTGTATCCTCAAGTAAGCTATAAAGTTTAGATGAACCATGCCTAATCCTTGATCATCACTACCATCATTATTCATACCCTGCAAATCTTCTATAGCAAGCAGAATGGTCCACATTATTATGATTATATTATAAAAACAAAACCTTCTGTTACATTCTGGTGAAGGGACAGCTATATATATAGCAAGTTCCAAGTCTCCTGAAAATACAGGTTAAATAAACTGTAATTCTGATCATTAGAAAATACTTAATTTGAGGAAAAATAAGAACAAAGAGCAGTACAGTGCACACTTAAAAATATGTGAACAACATAAAATTACAGTTTAAAACCCAAAATAAAATAGTGACATCCAGATTGGCAAAAGTTCAAATGTGTTAGGTAGGCTTGAGAAAATGGGTACTTTCACATGCTAGTGTATAAGGTGAAAGGTCTGAAGGAAGGGCAACTTATAAGCATCCACTAATAATTTAAAATGTGCTAGTGATTCTACTCTTATATATCCATTCTAAAGAAACATGCACACACCAAACAGGCATGCATGCACAACAATGTTCACTGCAGCATTGTTTGCAATTTCTTTTTCTTTTTTTTTTTTTTTGAGTTGGAGTCTCACTCCATCACCCAGACTGGAGAGCAGTGGCATGCTCACGGTCACCCCAGTGTCGACCTGCTGGGGTCCGGGGATCCTTCCGCCTCGGCCTTCCAAGTAGCCAGAACTACAGGTGCACGCTACACGCCCAGCTAATTTTTGATTTATTGTAGAGAAGAGGTCTCAACAAGTTGCTCAGGCTGGTCTCAAATCCACAGGCTCAGGCAATCCACTAGCCTCGGCCTCCCAAATTGCTGGGATTACAGCTGAGCCACCAAGTCCGGCCGTTTGTAATTTCAAAAGCAGAAAGCTGGTTCATCTGCCACAACACTCATGCTCACATCACTTCCCTGGGTATTCAAAATAATCCAAATGTTTACTCTGTCCTATGAGAAGCAACAAACTCAACCCAGGCTCACAATTCAACTTATCCCTTGCTTTCTTCCTGGTCTCCCAACACCCTGGGCTGGTGCCCACTTCAAGAGCCTTTGTACTACCAGATTCGTCTATACAAGGCTTTCTCCTGTTTTAAATAAATGATTCCTTCTTTTAATTCGAGTCTCAAAAGCCATTTGTCCTCAGAAAGTCACTCAATCTAAAGCTGATATTTCATCAACCTGCTTAGGGCTACCTCCTTTTTTTTTCATTTATTTATGTTCTACCAGAAAGTAAGCAATATGAGTACCTGGCTTTTATCTGTTGTGTGCAGTTTCAGCCCCAGCACTAATATGTAGGCAAACTGGAAGCTTTCTCTGTGTGTATGTTGTCTTTTTTTTCAATGAATGTGTTCTAAGTTAGACTGTGAATTTCTATGCAGCAGTCAAAAAATAAGACAGATTTATATACATTATCATGAAAAGATCTAAGAGTTGAGTTTGTTTTTTTAAGCAAACTGCATTATAATACATAAAAATGATGTTTTAACATACACGCACATTATAAAATTAAAACTTTCCCTTGAAGACCTTGATGACAAGTTTCTACATTCCCTGAAGCAACTGTGGCTCTGATCATTGGAAAATAATTTTCTTTGGAAAACTTAATGTGAAAGTAAAAAGAAATATCTTAAAGGAAAGAACTTTGGTTTAGCCCTGAGAGTGACAGGAATCATTTTTGCAACAAAAATGTATTTGTGCAATACTTGTGTGATGAAAAACTTTAAAGATGAATACATTTTCAAGGAAAAACAAAGCATAGGCTAATATTATTTCAAATATTTCTTCCACAACAGGACAAGGCCTTTTTCATGGTCAAGAACAGATAGATCTAGATACTTATTATTTGCCAAAGAATATTAACTATTATTGTGACCACATTAATTTTGCAACAAATATAAATTGTTGGGAAGAGGAAAACATTTACCTAGGTACTGCTATATGTCAGGAGCTGAGTTGGGTGTATTACAAACCGATCTAACCCTTGAATGGTTGTTACAACCACTATCCACTTTATAAATAAGGACACTAATCTCAAAGTAAACACTTTGCCCAAGATTACACAGCCAAGAGGCAGAAATGCTGGAATTAAAGGCCAGATCTTACTCGAAAGTTAGCTGACTTTCTAGTGGTCAATCTGCTGCCACAAAATAAGTGTATTCTGTCAACCATGATTTAAGAGGATGGATTCAGGAGGCAATGGGATGAATATAGAGAAGCTATATTAGAGACAAAAAAAAAACCACAGCAAGGACCAATCTGAGATAATTTCATCAATTAGCCTTCTGCCTCCAACCACTGCAACCATTCAGAATACACAGATGTAACTCCTTTATTTAAAATTCTGGGGGAAAAAACTCCAAAAGCCACTTTGACAGCCGTCTCTGATTTTTAGCAACCATTAGTCTGGAAAAACACTCTTTAAATTCCATCTATGCTTTCTCTTACAATTGGAGATAGTTATGCTGACTTGGCCTTTAGTAGAAATAGGAGAAAAACAAGGCATTGTATACATACACACCAACCACTTATATAAAGATTGTTAAACTATCAAAAGTTTTCTGTAGTTATAGCTGAAATCTTATACCTCATCACTTTTTAGCTTATATTAAAAACTAAAGTTCAACAAGATCAAGATGAATTTGATATCAGTTGTAAAATCTAATTAAAACTTAGAGCTCTACAATTAGGATCCTCTAAATATACTAAAAATAAATGGCTGAAGTTTCATTACACCGACTATCAATAAGGCTTAGCATTGATTAAGAATAAGAGATCATTTAATTTATTTGACTCAGATTTCTTCCACCTTTAAATCTCTAGCCACAACAAAACTTTACTTCAATTAATAAAAGGGGTGATATTATTTACCTGCTTTTTAAAAATCTGTGTTAATATTATAATCACTATATCTCTGCAATCAACTGAAGTTCTAAGGAAAAATGACAATGTTGAAGATGGCATTATCGCCATTATTATAGATAACTTCCATAAGCGTAAAATTCAGCATATGTAAACTCCAAAACCAACTGCGAAAGATATTTTTGTGAAACGCCTTCCTCCAAAGCAAAACAAACATACTCCAGAGGATAGAGGATATTTTATTGTATGAATGTCAAATGTATTACAGTACTGATTTACTAAGTTTTATGTATTCTGTAAAATAAATACTATTTTTAAATATACTGGAATTAATCACAAAAGTAACGAATAGATGTTTGAAACACACCCAGTAGGAAACTTATTCTCATTTTTATCATCCAATCCTTTTGATAAGAAATGCTTCTAGTGTTATAGACAAACTTGATCTTCTTTGAAATGTATTGTCCACTGTTTTTCTGCTTCTGCCACAGTAGTTATAAATAGGTGTTTAAGGATATCCTTATCTAAATTCCTGCCTGCAAACAAAACAAAACATGGTGTAATTATATAATGCTTATTAAAATGACACAGATCATTAAATGCTTGATGATCTTCAGAAATTTACAAACGTAATAGTAATTGAGTGATTCCTTCTTTGACTTTCTGGGTGAGCCCCTCAAAGCCAAATTGTTGCTTGGATTAGTCACTTTTCTAATATTGTTTGAAAAAGAGTAAAAGACCTAACAAGTTCTTATGAGAGTTATCACGTGATAAAAACAAATATATTGACCACAAGCCTATCTAGTTTCAAACAGGGATCTAATTGGTTAATATTGCTTAAGTGGTACATTGTATTTCTTTCCAATCTATTTTTTATTTTGCTTTAGAAATTTAACCCTATGCTGCTTACCAATAAGGACCAATCGATTTGTTCTCTCAGTGTCATCTTTCCAGGTCACTGGAGTCTCTTCCAGATCATAGAGCTCATGGACACCTTGGACAATCACTTGTTGTAGTTTGTCTTTGATTGACACCAGCCCCTGCTCAAAGGAGAATTGACTGATTACTAGCCTCAGCTCAAGTTCAAAAGCAGAAATGGAACATCAATGATGATTAATTACTGCTAGTCCTTTTCAAAATACAAACTCTTAAAGAAGATGTGAAAATTATTTAATTTTAGTTTTTAAAAGTTTCTCAAAACCTCCAATTTTTTTAAAAAAGGTTTCCATGCATTAATTTTTTAAAACAATCTTTTTCTAATGATAAAATTAATACACTATTAGGATGTCTTTCAGTGTTATCACAACCAAAACCTGAAACAAAATGGCAAAACATGTTATGTATCATACCCTAATTTTATTTTTAAGGATTTTATACTTGTTTCACAGTTTTAGTGGGAACATTTGAGAAGCTAAAGAATTTAGGTGATACTAGATAATTTGTTTTAGAAATGGGTTGCAATCAATGGAGTAGATAATGATGAAATAAAGAAAAAACTATTATATTTATCTGGATAAAATTCATTTTGCGTTGCTTTTCAGAAATGAGAAACAAAATATCTGATAAACTGGCTTCTATGCAACTAATTTCTCTAAAATAATGCTGGTTATATATATTTGCCATACATAAATAAATAATTTTCTAAAATAGTAGGAAACAGACCTCTCTTAGTCATTCCCGCCACATAATTTTTGTTTATTTTTGGCATATTTGTGTATTTTGGGTGTATTTCCTTCTAGTTTTTCTTTTCCTATACCTAGTTTGGTGTTCTGCTTTTCAAATTTGAATTTCTGTAATAACAAACTCCCTAGAAAGAACTGCAATTTTGTGTTACTTGTATAAACAATTTGAAGCTGTTATAAGAGTTAAACATTTTAAGCAAGTTGATGACTATAAGACTAATATTTTGTACCAGGAAAGAGAAGGAAAGCTATGAGGTAGATTGTTTTGCCCCAGAATCCCTCAGTGTTGTGATGAGAGAAAAGGCTAAAGAGGAACCAAAGAGGACAACTGCAGAAAATCTGTCATACATCTAAGGACAAAATCAAACTGGAATGGTATCAGGCAAGCCACTGAACTCTGCGTAAGAGGTCTTGGTGACAGCATTAATGTAAATGCTCAAACTGCTGCTTTTATATGGAACCACCTCCCATTCAAATACTAGGCGATAAAAGCAGTTACAGAAAGAAATACACTCTGCCAATGAGAATCATGGATGGCATCTAGTCGATAAAGCAACAGAATCTGGCTTAGTTCCTCTGAATGGGAATGATTTGGAAATAGATAGGGATTCACCTGTTTCACTCTGTGGAGCTGATCTCAGATAGAACCAGGACAGGGGATGAAGAAATCTAAATCTGAAGGTCAGTGCCCCAACCTCTGTCATTCTAGTGACCCCAAGAAGTCACTTGCTAATTGGAGAGAGAATCCAGCTACTAACAGTAATAAAAATAAATGATAGTAACAAAAACTTTATGCACATTTGTGGACACACAAGAGTAGACACTCAAATAACTGTTGATTGGTTAATCATACAGCTACAACCACTGCCTCCTGAAAAAAACACCTTTCATGACAAATGTCAAGTAATATGAATTAGTTTCCAAACACAGAATAAGAATTATCCTAGTCCTTTGTAACTTTGTTTGGACTTTGACAAATATTTAGTATCTGTTAAATATATAAAGCATAACGTTCTGCAGCAGGAAGATTTTCAACATTTTTTCTCTGCTGAATTTCTTTTTAGTTTGAAGATTTCTTGGAAAACAGTTTTCTCTAAGTGACCAATCTAGATGCCAAGAGGAGGAGTTTTGACAGAATCAAGCTCATTAGCCAGAAAACTACTCATAACACCTGGGAGTAAAGAGCAGGAGGTAACATTTCAAAGCACGTAAGTTGTTGTAGCTGCAACACTAAAATGAAGGTGTGCAAATAAATTGTGCTTTATGCAGTGATTTCCAAAGCTCCTTTTCAGCAATGAAAATGATAAAGAAAAACGAAAGTAGGCAAAGGCAGTGCTTCTGTATAAAGCCAAATACAATTTTCATATAAAAGCCAAGAGAAGGACTTTGTCCAAAAGTCCACAACAGTGAGCTGCATACTGCACCTTTAGCCGTATGACCTCCATGCAGTGATCGTCCTTGTTTCTCACATTCTTTTCCCACAGGAGATTCTGTATCAAGTGACATATTTTAATAAGACCAACCATTGCTAATAGCAACAACTATGTAACAAAACAGCGGATATATCATTAATCAGTTAAAAATTGCATTCACCTGAATAAATACATTTAGACTTTCTTCCTTTGCATTTCCTGGTACTTCAAATGTGATTGTAACAATACTCTGTAAATCAAGAGAAATAAGCAATAATGATTTTTTATAGTAATATCAACATATTTTTAAAAATCACAAGTTTTAGGATGAAAAGTAAGGAACATATTTACGGAGTTTTATGTTGGCTAACAATATATATTAGGTATTATAATATTCTCACTATATGTTCTATTTTTGGAACTAGCAATTTCATTTTCTATATTTTGTTGAGTTGACCAATGGTTTCGTATTTACACAAAATACTATCTTATGTAAAAAAAATTTTTACTCAAAAAACCCCCATGAAAGGGTTCTCATTATTTAATTCATTTTTTTCCTGGATTCTCAGCAATAAGAATGAATGTAACATACATAGTGTGCTGACTATACACTGGGCCTGGTACTTTTGCCTGAGTCACCTCATTTCACCTTTTCATTTACTCTTCACAACAACCTTGGCAAGTAGAGATAACTACTCATATTTACCAATTGGGGGAGGGGGGGAAGAGGCTTAAAAAAATAAACTACCCAGAACCAGAAGTAAAACCCAAAAAATAAAAGTATAGATCTGCTCTCTTGAGAAAAACTACAAAAGGAAGGCTTGGTTTATCTCAGAGTAAGCACATGCCAAGGGGAGAAGAGGTCTTAGAGATGAGCATGGCAGAACAACGCTGTCTTTAGCTTCAGCCAGAGTGACATCATTTTTAGAATATTAACTTTGGGATTTTTCTTCCTAATGTTGATAAACCTCTCACTGTCCACTCTTAAAACCCAGAAGCTTAAGATTTCCTCTAACAGGCCACGTAATTAAGACTCAAACCTCTCTTTGCCAATATAACCCACAATTTCAAACTCAGTGATGAAAATTCACAAGTGCTAACATTATTATAACATTATAAAAACACAAACCCCACCTTTCATAATATGGTGCTCAAAAGCCAAGCTCAAAATGGCTTAAAACAAGCAGAAAGAATACACTAAAGCACAGTTTTGCATGACTTCCTAGAACTGTATATCTGGCCTAGCAATTTTACTCACCATTAGAAAATCATATTAGGCTTACAATAGAAAATATGAAAAAATTAAAACTGTCCATTCAAACTTACAGAATAGCTAAAAGTTAGTATTAAAGACCAACTTAAGCACAAATATATTCGACATTTAATCTCTATTGTTAGTAGTAGTAGGAAAAGCAGAAAGTGCTTTCTTGCTTGATATGAGAGGTACAAGGTAACTTAAAAGAAGTTTCAAGTTGTACTTTAAAATGTGAAACTTTTAAAAGTTAAAAGTACTAATTTTTTCACAATACTCAAAAGGGAGAAACAACCTAAATGTCCACCATGTCCATGGACAGATTAAAAAGTAAATGCAGCATATACAAACCATGGAATATCATTCAGCCTTAAACAAATCCTGTCATATGCTATAACATGGATGAATCTTGAGGACATTATGCTAAGTGAAATAAGCCTGTCACAGAAGTACAAATACTGAATCATTCCACTTATATCAGGTATCTAAACAGTCAAGCTCATAGAATCAGAATGTAAAATGGTGGCAAATAGGGGCTGAAGAGAGGAAGGAATGGGGAATTGATGTTAAATGGGTGTAGTTTTAGTCATGCAAGATGAGAAAGTTCTACTGCACAACAGTGTACATACAGTTAGCAATATGTATCATACACTTAAAAATTTGAGAAGAGGGTAGATCTCATATTAAGTGGGTTTTTAAATGATTTTAAAAGTATAGTCATGGACACGTACAGAGAATTGCCTCATTGGGTGATTCTGTCATTGTGTAACTATCACAGAGTATGCGTACACAAATCTAGATGGGACAGTCTCCTATACACCTAGGCTATATGGCATAGCCTATTAGTCCTAGGCCACAAACATGTAAAGCCTGTTGCTGTACTACCAGGTAGCACAGCAAGAGCTCCCTTTGCCTAGCAAAGTAAAACCCTTAGGCCAGGATTCCTGTACTAACCGTCCACTAAGACTTCTGCACTAGAGACTTGCTCATCCGGAAAACTGTTTTAAATATCTGGATTGCTAGTTTCCTTACTTCTTCCTACCCCCAAACCCCTAACAGTTCAAGGTTATTTTCTGGCATGTAAGTAAAAATAGCAGTTACCCCTTCTTTGGGAGAGGACAAATTTTGGAAATCATTTATATCGGGAGACTCCACCCCCGGGGCAACACAGTACCAGTCTGTGACCTGTTAGGAAATGGGCCACATAGCAGGAGGTGAGTGGCAGGTGAGCAAAGCTTCATCCGTATTTACAGCCACTCCCCATTGCTCGCATTACTGCCTCCTGTCAGATCAGCAGTGGCATTAGATTCTCATAGGAGTACAAACTCTATTGTAAACTGCACATGCAAAGGATCTAAGGTACGTGCTCCTTATGAGAATCTAATGCCTGATGATCTGAGGTAGAGCTAAGACAGTGATGCTAGCACTAGGGAGTGGATGCAAATACAGACTAACTTCAGCAGTGAGGTTTGACTACACAGAGACCATAATAATCAACTGCTTGCAGACTCATATCCAAATTTTTTTTTTTTTTTGAGTTGGAGTCTCACTCTGTCACCCAGACTGGAGTGCAGTGACCGCTCCCGGCCACTGCAACCTCGACCTGCTGGGCTCTGGCGATCCTTCCGCCTCAGCCTTCCAAGTAGCTGAAACTACAGGCGCAGGCTACCACACCCAGCTAATTTTTTGGATTTATTGTAGAGATGAGGTCTCGCCAAGTTGCCCAGGTGGGTATCAAACCCGCAGGCTCAGGCAATCCACTCACCTCAGCCTCCCCAAGCGAGGGATTACGGGCTGAGCCACTGAGCCCGGCTTCATATCCAAATTCTATCAGTGAGTGGTAAGTGAGTTGATGTACTTTAATTGTACAGCTGCATCTGGTGGCAGGCTTTAAGTCAGAATCCAACACTCATTTTAGTCTGTGCATGGCCCACCCATTATTTTATTTACCACTTCCATCCATACCTCTGTCCTGTACTGCACAATTGTCTCAGTCACAGTTTTGGTAAACTGACAAACTAACCGTAACCAAAATGAGTAAAAAACAAATGTCACTGGAGAGCTTCTTTGAAAAGGGGGAAATACCCAAAGACAGCAGAACACTCTAAGACTGCCAACAAAAAGAAAGCTGCATTTAAAAGAAAATGTCAAGAGTCCTACTTAAATTACAGGTTCATTGCAACAGGTGATTCACAGTCTCCAAGCCTGCTTTGTACAATATGTAGCAACTGGCTATCCACCAAAGCCATGAAACCTTCAAAACTGCTTCGCCACATGGAGACCAAGCACCCTGCATTAAAAAACAAGCCTTTGGAGAGAGAGAGAAAAAAAGCATGAACACAACGAATAGACGCAATTACTGAAGGCCATCACTTCATCAAATGTGTCTGCACTCAGAGTATCATTCTTAGTGGCTAACCTCATTGCCAAAGCTAATAAGCCCTTTACTATTGGTGAAGAGTTGATCCTGCCTACTGCTAAGACATATGTCATGAAATTTTAGGAGAAGCTTCAGTTCAAAAGGTGGCATGTGTTCCTGGTTCAGCTAGCACCATAACTAGACACGCTAATGAAATAGCAGAAGATATTGAGGCACAAATGCTAGAAAGGGTTAATGAGTTACTGTGGTACGCAATCCAGGTTGACGAATCTACCGATGTTGACAACAACACTTGTTTTTGTGATATTTTTTTTTAAGGAGGATGTGCAGAGGATATATTATGTGCACTTTTGCTGCCAACCAATACCATAGCTGCTGAACTATCAAAGCCTTTGAAGGATTACATATCAGAAAAACTGAATTGGTCATTTGGTGTCAGTATATGCACAGACAGAGCGGCTGCCACAACTAGATAGCTTTCTAGTGTCACTACTTGGGTCAAAGAGGTCACTTCTAAATGTGAGTCTATGTACTGTGTCATCCATAGAGAAATGCTGGCTAGCTGAAAATGTCATCTGAACTTAACAACGTTTCACAGGATTTGATTAAAATTATCAACCACATTAAAGTACATGCCCTAAACTCATGTCTGTTTGCGCAACTCTGTGAGGAGATGGACACAGAGCACACACATCTTCTCTTATATACAGAAGTAGAATGGTTTTCTAAAGGTAGATCACTGGCCAAAGTTTTTGAGTTATGAGAACTGCTCCAGAGATTTATTTTAAAAAATAGTCACCGCCAAGCGTGGTGGCTCGCACCTGTGATTCCAGCACTTTGGAAGATGGGGGTGAGAGAACTGCCTAAGCCCACAGGTTCGAGACCAGCCTGGGCAACATGGTGAGACCTCGTCTTTACAATAAATTAAAAACATAGCTGAGGGTGATGGCACTAGCCTGTGTTTCCAGCTACTTGGAAGGCTGAAGTGGAATGATTGCCTGAGCAGAGCAGGTTGAGGCTGCAGTGGCCATGAGCATGCCACTGCACTGCAGCCTGGGTGGCAGAGTGAGACTCCGACTCAAAAAAAGAAAAGAAAAAAGAAAAACAGTCACCACTGGCAGCATATTTCAGTGACACAGAATAGGTCACAAAACTTGTTTACTTATGTGACTTATATTCAACCTGCTCGACAAACTCAAGCTGTCACTTCAGGGGAGAGCAACAACTGTGTTCACGTTGGCAGATAAAATGACTATATTCAAAGCCAAACTGGAATTATGTGGGGGACGAGTGAACACTGGGATTTTTGGTATGTTTCAAGCATTAGCAGAAATTTTAAAAGAGACCGAGCCAGGGCCTTCTTTCTACCAGCTGGTGCATGATCGCTTATCTCAGTTTTCAAAAGAGTTGAGCATTACTTCCCTACCACAAGAGACCCCGAGCTGGGAAAGAATGGATCCACCACCCATTTGTGAATAAGCCAGGTGAATTGACTTTGTACATGCTAGAAGAGGATCAACTGCTTGAGAATGCAAATAACAGTGGCCTTAAAAGTATTTTTTGCTACAACTTCCAATCTCCATACGTTCTGCGTTAGAGTCAGGGCAGAACATCCTGAGATTGCCACAAAAGCACTGAAAAGCCTGCTTCCATTTCCAACATCCTATCTTTGTGAAGCAGAGTTTCCTGCAGTGACAGCAGCCAGTTTATGGAGTAGACGGGACATAAGCAACACACTTCAGGTGGTGCTGTCTCCCATCAGCCCCAGATGGGATCATCTAGTTGCAGGAAAACAAGCTCTGGGATCCCAATGATTCTACATTATGGTGAGTTGTAGAATTATTTCATTATATATTACAATGTCATAATAATAGAAATCAAGTGCCTAATAAATGTAATGTGCTTGAATAATCCAGAAACCATCCTCCCCACCCTCTGGTCCTTGAAAAAATTGTTTTCCATGAAACCAGTCCCCAAAAGGTTGGGGACTGTTGATCTGAGTGAGAGTTACAAGGATATGTGTTTGTGTGCACACAAGACAGATATACAGATACAAATATATGTAAAGATACCTGAATTGTACACTAGAAACTTGCATGCTTTTATATATATGTGTATATATACATATAAAACAACTATCTTTCATGAAGCCTCTGCTGGAGTTCAGGCACACTAACCCAAAATATGGCACCTCAGTATCCGAGAAAATAGCAGAGGCAGGAAGGTCACTTTTACCTTCTCCTACCCTTTTCCCCTGAGACACATCATCAGATTCTCGTTGCCCTCCCTATACGCAAAGGAAAGGAACATCCTTATCTCTAAAGACAAAGGGGTCATGGAGGAAAATCTGAACAGACAGGACTTGCTAAGTTCTTCCAGTTTATAACCATTAGGTTATATTTTCTTATCCAGTTATACTTTTCCATGACTTTCCACTTCTATATCATACCTAGTATAAAAAATATACAGGACAGGTTTATCCTTTTTTTTTTTTTTTTTCAGGTCTCCATTTCCTTAAGAAGGCTTTCATTTCATGTAAAACTTACTAAATAAAATTTTGAGTGCTTTTCTCTTGTTAATGTATCTTCTGTTATACAGACCTAAGCCATGAATCTAGTGATGGGTAAGGAAAAGATATATTTCCTCCTGTATACCTCAGAGTCACGAAACCAAATGAGACGGTCCATGTCCCTGAATCCTGTGGCCCTTTTTCTGTGATATTGCATTTTGCCCTACATTTATTTATCTAAAGCAGGAAAGTGCATCTCCTGTAGAGCTTAAAAAATACGGACACACTGTATTTATTGGCAAAATGACATAATGTCTAGGACTTGGTTTAACACACTCCAGCAAGGGTGATAGGTACATATAGGCTAATTATACTATCCTGCTTTTATGTAAATCTAAAATTTTCTGTTAAAAATATTTTTACTACTCCAGCAAAATAAATGTTGGGAGGATAGATGAAATAATATTGGGAAAATGTTGATGCCATTTAAACTGGGTGATACATACAAGGTGTTTACATTACTAGTTTATTTACTTTTGTGTATCTCTGAAAATCTCCATAATAAAATGTTAAAAAGACACATAAATATGCACATACCCAAGCCCCAATCCTGGAGTCTGAGGAGTGAGGGACACTGAGTATCTAATTTTTTTAAAAAGTTCTATAGGTGATTCTGATTTATACCCATTTGAGTCATAGCTTTTCATTCTTTTAGCAAATGCTCACTAAGCACCTGTCACATACCAAGCCCTGTGCTAAACAATGAAGAGTTTTTATTTAAGTGATTTATAGACTAATGTAAGGGAAAAACATTTCAGTACAAACTGCAAGGCATTATAAATGCCATGACAGGAATACATTCAAGATACTATGGGTGTAGATACTGGCCATTATATAGGTTCTAACGAGTACTACATTTTCTTCATTTTTTAAACCCTATGACTCCTAGTATAATGTCCTTTACCCAAGAGCTAAGTAAGAATGTGCTTAAAGTTCATTTTTATGACTGATTTTGACTATCATAAATAGCTTATTTCTTTGAAAAATTCTATCTGAGGACTTGTATTTCTCCCATTCACTAATTTTAAAGATAGATGAAGATGCATATCCTATTAAAATAAGTTTCTCAGAGAAAGACGCCATAACATGGTAGTATAGCTCCCCATAAATATGAGCTAAAATGAATACAAATTAACAAATGGGCAGAGTGTGATAGCTGACACCTGTAATACCAGTACTTTGGGAGGAAATAATAGGAGAACTGCTTGAGCTCGGGAGTTTGTGATCAACATAGACTTGTCTCTACAAAAAATAAAAAATTAGTTGGGTGTGGTGGCGCATGCCTGTAGTCCCAGCTACTTGGGAAACTGAGAAGTAGGATTGCCTAAGCCCAGGAGGTCCAGACTTCGGTGAGTGCAGTGATCATGCCACTGCCCTACATCCTGGTTGACAGAGTGAGACACCAACTAAAAAATAAAAAAGAAAAGAACAAGTGGCCTTTTACCTTGGCCCTATTACAATTATTACAAATAATTCAAGAACTTTGTGATCGCTTCCAGAAAGAGGAGAAAAACCAGGTACACTGCTCACTCACAATCCACCCTACCCCACCTCACTCCTCCAGAGTTTAAAATGGAACAAAGAAGTTATTTTAAGTTCTATGATCTATGCTAAGATGTACTTTACAGAAACAGGGGTACTGTGAAAATATATTTAGTTTGTTCCTAGCATGTTAAATACTACCTTAGGGATTAGAATTTTAGAGCATGAAAAGCACTTTAGGGAGTTCAAATTTACAGTGCTACCTGAAGGCGAAGCTCAAAGTCAATTTTTATTTAAATAAACCATGTGTATACCAGACTTCTCCTTAATCAGTTAGTTCAACATAGTTACACAGACTGCATATCAACCCCCTAAGCTGTTTTTAAATAGTAATTCCCATCAGGACTGATCAAAATATGCTGTGTGTCCTACAGAATGGAGAGGCTAGAAAGCACCATTTCCTAAGATTCTAAACAACTCTGGCTTGATGAATTGCTACTAAGTGCGAGGAAGTAGGATCAGATGATCTCAAATGTATTCCAAATTATGAAAACCATCAACAGAGTTCAAAAACAACCTTTTATAAAGAGTTCTAATTTTAAAAAGTCCTAAACATAGCCAACTTAGTTAAAGAGATACTTCAAAAACATTTTTTAAGATTTTTTTTTTTACCTGATCAAGATGAGGTTGTGTTGCTGGAATATGTTCAAGTTTTTTCTGCAAACTAAGAACAACTGATTATGAATTCAAAGATCAATACACTTCTGATTTAACTTTATACATTACTTAGCGACACAAAGCTAAATAAGGAAGAGACTTTCTATAACTGAATCTATTCCATAGTTGCAATATTACATGCTGTTCACAAACTCTAATACAGAAAAGCTGGCAGATTACGTATTATAAAAATTTCTTAAAAATACATACACATCCACATACATACATATATACACAATAAGGAGAAAAGATAATCTTTTAGCAACACTATTTTATATGGTTAAATATGTTAGTAGGTTTACCAAATAGGTTGAATACAGGTTTAGAAAAATATACACAATCATAAAAAAATAATGCTGGCACCTGAAAAAGGATAGAAGGGTAAATGTTCCTTTATCAATGCTTCCCTTGAACATATCTATTAGTTAAAAACAAATAGTATCCAAAAATATAAATCTTCTATGTAGTCAGTTACCAGTTGAAAGAAAACAAAAAGTCAGAATCTTAAAAATGCATTGTTCTGAGATGAAAAGAGCAGGAAGATCAATATGGCATAACAAATTACAACCATAACAACTGTAGCATACATTTAGACACTGATGGGGACAGAATAGGAGGGGGAAAGGGCTTAAAACCTTGCAGATGTTTTGCCCTTAAGAACAGTGAGGGGTAAATTGGTAGCCGCAAGTTTAGGAAAGAGAAAGGGCTTGCAGGAACTGTTGGAGGGAATGAGTCTCACTGGGGGGTCAGAGTAGGGAGAGTGTCAAATTAAATCCTTCTCAGCTGGTTGCTAAGGAAAGGATTCTCCAGCTTAGCTGCTAAAGCACAAAAAAAGTTATGCAAATGCCTTATCTATAGGGGTGAGATCACATTAAATATCTACCTCTTTAAGTGTCACTAAAGCATTATAACTGCTCAAGTGTCAAATGGGATTACTTTAGAAAGTCTTTGAAAAATCATGCTTTTTCCATATGTTCGATAGTTAATATTGTTGACAGTATTGCTTAAAACTTCATAGGCAGCAAAGTCAAAAATTTAGCAATGAGCATTTAAGTTTAGTTCCTAGTAAGTCTCAGATTGTATGCCCTTAATTTATTCTCTATCACACAAATAAAACGTGTAATCTAGTTTCATAAACAAGTATATGTTACCAAAACCTGAAATTCATTTTTCTCATTAACTTGTAATATTGTAACAATTTTTGTTTCTATACTAACACAGTGTATAAATCTAAAATAATTTAGTGTTTTAGATATAAATCATAATGTTCTAAAAAAAAAAAAAAAAAACCCCGCCGGACTCAGTGGCTCAGCCTGTAATCCCGCGCCTTTGGGAGACTGAGGTGAGTGGATTGCCTGAGCCTGCGGGTTCGAAACCCGCCTGGGCAACTTGGTGAGACCTCATCTCTACAATAAATCAAAAAATTGGCCGGGTGTGGTAGCGCGCACCTGTAGTTCCAGCTACTTGGAAGGCTGAGGCAGAAGGATCGCTGGAGTCCAGCAGGTCGAGGCTGCGGTGGCCGGGAGCGGCCACTGCACTCCAGCCTGGGCAACAGAGTGAGACTCCAACTCAAAAAACAAAAACAAAAACAAAACCCCCCCCCAATAATTTAGTTACTGCTACAGTAAGCTAGAACTAGCAACATTTCTATTTCTCTCCCCAAAATAGAATGATATAAAGAACTGAACACTTTGATGAAAGTACCAGTATCACAACAAATTATAGCAAAAGACATAAGTCAAAAGAAAAAAGCAAAAACGGATACACTGAATATCAAAGTAGGAAATGAGTTCATACTATAATTCTTATTTTAAGAATAAAATACTAAAGGACACAATGTATGATGAGAAAAGACAAAGGTTTCAACTAAGAAATATTTAAGTGTTTTACAAATTAAATGACAACCAACTTGCAAGCTCTTGGACCCAAAAGAGACAAATTTCACCTAATATTGTCTCATTTTCCCCTTTGCAAATACATTTGAACGTATCACAGGATCTGTAACCATCAAAACTGCCCATAGCATCAAATAAAATAATATATTCTGAGCCAGATGTGAAGGATGAGAGAAATGGATCATGGCTAACTAGCAAAACCACATTAAATACTCAAATGAAATGTACTAGAGCCTTGGACTAAAAAGAAAAGGATCGAAATGACAAAGGCTAGGATGGGATAGACTTCTGGTCATTTCAGAAATGGGTAGCAAAAGCAAAAACTCTAATGCTCCCAGAATTAGGTGACAGCTTCAGCCAACCTATCTCCCTAATAAAGCCAGAATAAAAAAGAAAAAAAGACCATTTTTAAGTGAATAAACAAGTTTATACTTAGGGCCATATTGGCTTAAAGGATAGAAAAGTCTTTCATTTCAAAATTAGAAACACAAAAGCTTTGTATGAAAAAACTTAGTGCAATTCTGAAATGTTTTCATACAACATAATCAATCATTATCAAGAATAAGTGATCCTGGGTACCTAAAGTTGTCAGGAGGGAAAAGGTTCAAGGTGCTGAAAGGAGATTTTACAACTTTGTACAGGATGATCTGAAAAGAAATAACTATTTCTACCATAAAGCAACAAGGAGTCACCTTAAGCTCTGTGCAACTTATAAAAATTTTTTAAAAAACAGAAATCATAAGTAATTCAGCATATCAAACTTTCATGCCTTCCTACTTACTGGAACTAGAAAGGCAAATGATTTTTCCCCCAGGTTCCCTAAAAATATCTCTGTAATTTTAACCCGTTATAATTTACTCTAAAAATGTGCTGCCTCAACATCAGAGACTACGAGTCAATAAACAGCTCTCAACGAATGACTTGACTTCTTAGACTGACACTGTCGCAGGGATGAAATAAATAGCTTTCAACTGAAGACTTCTAGAGTGACACTGTTATGTACAAGTTCACTCTCTGAGTTTCAGTTTCTGAGGAGATAATGGCCCTGTCTATCCCATACTTCTAGGTCTCCAATTTAAATGGTAAAAGAAATCCAACAAAAAACCAGTATCAGGGCAGGCATGGTGGCTCACACTGTACTCCCAGCACTTTGGGAGGCCAAGATGAGAGGAAAGCTTGAGCCCAGGAGTTCTAGACCAGCCTAGGCAACATAGGGAGACCTTGTCTCTACAAAAACTAAAAACAAAAAAATTAGCGGGGCATGATGGTACAGGTATGTAGTCTCAGCTACTCAGGAGGCTGAGTCTGGAGGACCACTTGAGCCCACAAGGTTGACGCTGTGGTGGGCTGTGATCATGCCACTGCACTCCAGCCTGGGAGAGTGAGACTTGACTCAAAACAAACAAACAAACCAAAAACACACAATATCATGCCTGATCCTCACAGGTGACTCTAGATGCTATTTTAAAAATGTGAACAATACTACAGATTGAGGAGGAAAAAACTAGTTGAAAATAGAATTAGTTTTTTAAAGGTTTGCCTAAAGCAAAATTACAAATGTGTGTGTGTGTGTGTGTGTGTGTATACACCTATATACATACCTATATACACACACACACATATATATATACATGGGAATTAGAAGTCTCAAGTATAGAAACACCCACCATACCTACCCTTAAACAAAGTTGCCTCACCAATTCAAAATACTCATACTCAGTGAGGTGTCCATTTTCATGATCTCATATGAGCATATACGAGACTTAAGATAGTAACTACAGCATTATTTGCAATAACCAAGATGTGAGAACAACCTAAATGTCCACCAACAGATAGGTGGATACAGCAAACGTTACATACATAAAATACAATATTGTTCAGCCTTAAAAAAGAAAACTCTGCCATATGTGACAATGTGGATGAACCTTGAGGACATTACGCTAAGTGAAGTCAGTCACAGAAGGACAAATACTGCATGATTTCACTTATTTCAGGTAATTAAAACAGTCAAATCCATAGAAGCAGAGTGTAGAATGGTGGCTGTCAGGGCTGCGAGGAGGTGGAAATAGGGAGTTGCTATTCAATGGGTATGAAGTTTTAGTTATCACAAGATTAGTAAGTTCCAGAGACCTGCTGCACATTATCATACCTATAGTTCACAATACTGAATTGTACACTTAAACTTACTAAGAGGGAAGATCTCATATTAAATTATTAGATGTGCTTCTTTTTTTTTTTTTTTTGAATCAGTCTCATTCTGTTGCCCAGGCTGGAGTACAGTAGCACGACAGCTCACCACAGATTGACCTCGTGGGCCCTCCTTAGTAGCTGAGATTACAGGTACATACCACCATGCCCAGATAAATTTCTAGATTTTTTTTGTAGAGACAAGGTCTTGCTATGTTACGTAGGCAAAAATTTGTATTTTGTTCTTCCCTTATTACGTGTGTTTTCATGTTGCCCTAGTGTTCATAATTAGCAAATTTTTTTTTTTTATGAGTTGAGATCTCACTCTGTCACCCAGGTTGGAATACAGTGGCTCGGTCATGGCTCACTGAAGCTTCAACTCCTTGGCTCAAGGAATCTTCCCACCCTCAGCTTCCAGAATAGCTGGGACTACAGGTGCATGCCACCAAGCCTGGTTTATTTTGTCACTTTTATAGAGAGAAGGTATTGCTATGTTGCCCAAGCTGGTCTTGAACTCCTGGGCTCAAGCAATCCTCCTGCATCAACCTCCCAAAGCACTGGGATTACAGACATAAGCCACCGCAGCTAGCTAAGTGTTCTTATTACAATTTTTTAAAAAAGATACTGATGTCCAGGAATAACTAATCTTTCTTCTCTCCATTATCACAGAAGTTTCCTAGAGAAGGAGGCAGAACACTGATCAATCATTAAGAGGAAGAGAATTTTTTGTATAAGCACCTCAAACTCATGTTAAATTATTAAATGTGCTTTTTTTTTTTTTTTTTTAATCAGTCTCATTCTGTTGCCCAGGCTGGAATACAGTGGCACGACAGCTCACCACAGATCAACTTCCTGGGCCCAGGTGATCCTTTTACCTCAGCCTCCTTAGTAGCTGGGATTACAGGTACACACCACCATACCCAGTTAATTTTTAGATTTTTTTGTAGCGATAAGGTCTTGCTATGTATTCCATGCATTTTCTCATGGAAAAAGTACTAAACATAGTAGTTGGTGTAGAAATATTCATGATTAGTCTCTAAAGTAACTATTCATTTATACTATAATTTCTATAAGAAAGCACATGATTTCCAAACAATCAGTTAATAAAACTTTTGAGAACACAACTCTTTAAGACTGGCCTATATGCCAAATGAATGGCAGGAAGCTTAAATCAACGGCACAGTGGTGTAAATTATTCCAGTAACTATGGAACAAAAGGTGCACAGCAATAAAAATAATCAAAATATAGAAAATGTACCTTATTCCAGAGATACTGTCAAAAGCATGAAGATCTAATACATTAGCAAGATCAACTCTAAAAGAAAGCAAGCCAAAGTGAACAAGTTGGAAATTCTGTGAGATATATCCAATTAATCAAGAAAAAATCTAACTCTTAAAATTTTTGTACATAAAATTCATAAGAGCAAGAGGATGATATAAGATGATCAAGGCTGAAAATTACTTGGTTATTGGTTCAACAAACTGTAGCTTTTTATTTTTTACTTTCAATTGTCTGTTCAACTCTGAAATTTAATTTATAAGCTTTTAGTATACATGTTTATAACAAAAAGAAAATCAGCTAAAGAACTGAAATTTTTCCAAGCAGCCTATTACTCTAAAGATGAAACAAAAGAAATGACAAATGACAAATAACATGCAGTACAGGTATATTACAAACACCTCTGGAATTTTGTATTTCTTTTATTACTTCTCACATGATATAGAATGTTACATAAAACTATGAGCCGTCAACAATCAATGTGTAAATATCATGTCCCTGGGGACTCTTATTTACATGTGGTTTAACGTCATTCATTCAGAATGGGGTAGCATGTAAAAAGAAGTGAGTGACCCCAGTAAGTGGTCTATTGGGGTAGACATTATTTATCTTATAATTATTTAGTGATAATTAAACCTTATTAGGAGTGCAATGATTCAAATCAGATGAGAATAGCATCACAATTAGCATTAGGTTTCATTTCAAAATATAAAAGTAAATTTATAAAGACTGGTGATGGAGGTCAAGTTTTGACATAAGCCCATAAAGCAGCAGTGAACAGTGATTTCTCCATATTCAAAGCTAAAACGAGGAAAACAAAACTTCATTTGTCAGATTCAAGCTTAAAAAAAAAAAGCACAATCATGAGAGATAAAACATCTTCTTTAACTTAGGACTGACCAGCTGTGCCTGTTTGCTCATTTTCAACAGTCGGCTACACACTCACACTCATGGCAACAACACTGTTTGATTACAAATGCTTATCTTGGCACAAGGCAGACAAATTTCTGTCTTATTAAAAGAATACTCCAAAATTCCATGTTAATAGTCTGTAACAACATTTCAAATTCTGGGCATTCTAGATGTGCAGAATTAGGAAAATGATCAAGCAAAGAAGTAAAGGTCCCATGAAGAAATTTTTAAATATCAATTTACACTAAGAGATGCAAGTCTTAACATTAAACATATTTCCTTTTTCACTCCCACAGTTGAGCAAATATTTATATTGATAGGTCACAAATGAATTAAGTTTCCTCCCATTATAGCTTAAAGTATAATGTAGTTTACACATGCCAATTTTGTGAATATCAAATTCAGTTTTGAAACATAAGCTTCTAAATACACGACTGTTTAACTATGACAGTGTCCTTGAGAATACCTAGAGAGAATTCTGCCTTATACCCAGATTTGTTCGATGTTTCCAAAAAAAGATCAGTAACACATCTGTATGACAAGTTATACTCTTTTCTAAAGAATAATAAAAATCAGCTTCTCACCAAACTTTCAATGAAAGGTAAAAGAGAAAAAGACTAAACTTCTAGATAAAAGTTTCTATGAGCTTTCCCCAAATCTAGTACTGTCACTGAAAAGAAATTTTATATTCATTCAAGGCAAATGACTAGAAAACTAATTCCCATGGCATGAAATGTATTTCATTTCCTCCTTCAAAGATAAAAACATACGATTTCTTACAAAATATCAAAATAGAAAAAAAAAATTTAAGACCATTACCATTTAAAAACTGAATGAGACAAAAAAGTAAACAAAGAAAGAGTAGGAAAAACTTTAGAAGTTCATTTTTCTGAATTTTTTCCCCAAATTTCTTGAACTCTCTCTGCCAGGAGTACCTAATCTTTCTCTGTGAAGAGCTGCTTTCAATTTCTCCTGTGTCTAAAGAGTGAAAAGGAAGAGGGTTCTGGCTCTCTGAGGTGGGGCTGAGAATGCAGCTGCTTCTCTAGGGATATTTTCTAATGGTCATCTTTTAGAACTCCAGTAAATCCCACAAACAGGGTGCACCAGCCAGTCCTAGATCTACGAGTTGTAGTTACTGTCCAGTAGCTCAGCCCTCAACTCTAAAACTAAATTTCCAAACACCTCAAACTCAAAAATGTTTACAAAATGAACTAATCACATTTTCTAAACGTATTTCCACCACGTCACCCAAGTTGTTCCTCCTTCCCGTATTTCCTATATACCTCAGAGAATAGCCCCACATGGAATCCACTTCTCAAGCAACATGCTGCTTTTTAAATCCTTCACTAACTCCTTGCTGCCTACAGGAGAAATCCAAACTATTTACCACAGTATTCAAGACCCTTTGTGGTAAGTTCTCTATCTCTTCAGTCATACCACTTTTTCTTTCTGCTACATGATACTATGTATTCTAGCCATTCTAAAATATTCACAGGAATACAAAATCTTCTTTATACCTGGAAAGTCATCCCTACTTTCCCTAGTCCATCTGGAAAACTCCAATTCTTTAATACTCAGGTCAATAACCACCTTCTCTGTCAATATTTTCCTGACTCAAGGCTATGTATTAAGGAATCTGATTGAATATTTAATATGATTCATGACTCAATAGTAAGAATTCTATTACAGACATCTGATCTTCATTGAAAAGAATTCTAATCCAACTTCAGTCCTCATAGCAAAGAAGTACTATTTCAGAAAGTTCCTAGATTCTCAGATGCACTGGTAAACACTATAAACTGAAGAAACACAACAAAAAGGATTTTGATACTCATTTGTTCACTCATCCATTTGAAATAACAAAAATCACTGTATGTTTTATTTTCTATAATAGAGCAAATGTTAGAAATGTCAAGCAAACAAAAGTGTTACATAACAAACTAATCAAGATGAAACCTTTATTCAGGACATGAATATTTCCAAAATGAAAAGAAAAGAAAATTGACTTAAGGTGTTTGTAAATATGAACTGATTAAATGCCATTATGACAGAACCACAGCTACTTATATAAGGACATGATTTTAAAAGCTTATTTAAGTATTATGCAGTTGTGTGTCACTTTGTAAAGAGAAAAATTAAGGAGAAAGAAAATGTAGACTGTTAACAGAAGAAGGTAGATTCTGAGATGCTCATGGTCCCAGTTAGATTATCAGAGATTTTCTACATTGGAATTTGAAAAGCAGGGTGCACATTTGGCATATCCTTATAGAGGACCTACGCTAAGGGCATTCTTCTGCCACCTCTGCTAGCAGATGAGTGGCTCCTGAGAATGCATACCAAATTAATTCCCCAGCTGTTCACATGCATATAAGCAGCTGCTGCTGTTACTGCCTCACACTTATGGCAGTCTGTCAGCACCTCTAATCTCTGCCATAGCAGACAAGCCACTCTGCAAAGGCCTCTGCTGCACTTCCAAGGAAAGAATCTCTCAGCTAGGGACTGGGTGGCACTAGACTGCCAGCTGCGAACCTCAGAGCTGCTGGCTGCCTATTGTTGGTTTATCAGCAGCTGAGCCTTTCTCACCAAAAAATAAGCTTAATAAAATACCCAGCACAGAAATTTTTCTGAAATCATGATAGCATTCAATGAAAAACAGAGATCTGCAGAAATACTTTTCACAGATGTTTTAAGAGCACATCTATTTTATAAAGTAATGCACATTTGTATGAACAGAACAAAAAGAGAATCTACAGAGAATGGAAAATCAAAACTTAATAAAATAGCAGAAGCTTAAAGGTAAAGATTACATGCATTTTTATATGACATATTTTTTGATACTACAAAACACTAAGAAGTTTTCTAAAATATTAAAAAGCCATTTAAACACCTCAAATTAAGATTCCTCAGTATACTTTTTCCGATTTCTGTACTGAGTTGCCCTCTTGAGTGGTTGAAAGTCTTAAGATTTCCTCATTGAGCAAAAGCACAGTTAAATAGTGTTCTCATGGTTCTGTAGACTTAGTTATAAAGAAAGGCAAATGTATTAATTAAATATGCCAAACAAATTTATAAAGAGCATTTAAAACAGTATTTTTGGCTACCCTTTTTAAAATAAATGTACCTATATCTTTTTTATATTAGAATCAAGCATATCTATCAATTACTTAATGTTTATTATTAATATAACTAAAATTATCTGTTGCTAGTATTAGAAATAGCTTTTTTTAAAGTACCTTGATCTTTGTGTTTCTAAAATTTTTCCTAGTCCATTTATGGATCTGAAATAAATAACAAAATGAAGGGTTAAAAAAGTAAATATTAACTTTAAAAAAATACACAAAGCACATTATTTCTAAAACATAGAGAAAAGTATCTGGAACTAGAAAAAAACTAAAAATAGAAAATCAAAAATTACTTTTTAACATAATCTAATTGTTCGTTTCCTCAAACTATAAATCAGGTATACTCCACTTATACACTAAGAAAACAAGATATGCAAAAAATCGACTGCAGAATTGACAAATTAGGGGCTACTTTGTGATTAATAAAAAGATACTTCATTTTAGAAAAAATGATCCATAAGTAGCCAGTAGTTCTAGTGGGTTTTTTGTTTTTTGTTTTTAATTTATTGTAGAGATGAGGGCTTGCCAAGTTGCCTGGGCTGGCCTCGAACCTCTGGGCTCAGGCAATCCTCTCCTCTCCACTTCCCAAAGTGCTGGGATTACAGATGTGAGCCACCACACCTGGCCAATTCTAGTGTTCTTAAAATGAGTAGACATGTTTATTGGTAGCCAATTTTTTCCCCCAGGACCACAATGTCAAAATGGCTACACACACAGTAAAAATAAATATCTAGTCATAAGTGGCTTTGACCAACTTGTCCTCAGTATTCACAGTAACTAACTCTAAGTCAGACATCTCAGGTTCCTTTACATAATAATCTCTTCAGTTCCCCAACTAGTCTCTCTACTCATTATGCATGTCTTCCCTCTTTTAATATTAAAATAACAGAATATGGCTCTCTTTGTATAGCACCAAAAAGTACCTGTTAAAACCTTTTCCACATACTGTATAACCCACTTACCTATCTTTTTACCATCAATTCCACTGTCTTTAGGGTTACTTGCCCCATATACCTGCTACTTGTTCAAACTTGTTCTCATGGTAAGGCTTCCCACATAAAATGACTCTAAGGCAAGTCACTCCACTATTTTACAAAATTCTTAATCTTCTCTTTTGAATATTCCCTGTAATCTGATTGCTATTTTCTCTCAAGTACATTTACCTTCTTTCAATACCACAAGTCTGATTCTGAGTCAATCACAAGTCTGATAGAAATGAGGGTAAAAGCCAAAAGGGTCTATAATTTATCAAACTGCTTCTTCCAGATTCTTTTCTGGTACTGTTAACAAACTGCTTAATAATATTGCCAGTATCAGAGATCCAGCTTAGATAGTCAATATGAGGATATAAAAGCCAAGTAATAATAATCCTCCTTTTATGCCAAAAATGTTTGCTAGATAGATTATGTTCTTCCTAGCAACCACAATGGTGTACAAGATTCTGAAACGAGAAACAAAAATAGAAGACTAGAATAAAATAAGTAAAAATAAGCTTTATTCATTACTTTTATCTTTCTAGATTTTTCAAAAATATCAGCCATTTTTCTCTTTCTTCTCTTTTTTACTTACTTATACCTTGAATTTAATATGTAAGTTAAGAAAAAAATTATAATAATCACAATAAAGCTAACAGAGCACTTAATATGTGCCCAGCACTATGTAAAGTTTACCAACATTGTCTCATGCAATACTCAAAGCAAACTTATGAAATAGGTATATTTCTTTTCAGATGAGGCTTTAAAAGGTTAAATAAGTTCCCTAAGAACACAATGAGAAACAGATCAAAGATTAGAACCCAAGCAAATTTGTGGGTTCTTACATACTATGCAAAACCATCTGTCCTCCACGTGAAGACATTATAATTTCTTATAGTAAGGTTTAAGGATTTTACTATTAAAAATAAGACCAAGTATATGGAAAAAGTGTGAATTTCTTCCATAATTAATCATTGCAAACAATCTCCTAATGAGTCTTACCTTTAGTGATTCGACTTATAACATATACTATATAAGCTGGCATGACAGATTCTAAATCTGATGTCAGCAGAAGTTATAAATACTATAAATGATCATTTTGAGCCAACACACACAAAGCATCATACACATTAAAAATAACCAGTAATAAAAAGTTACTGCATGTCTTTATGTATAGGGCATTTATTAGTTCAGGTCTTATAAAATAACTCAAAACAAAGGCTCTAACCTCATCTGAAAAGTCTTTGTTTTCAAAAGGAATGGGAATCTTTAGAACAGTCAGCAAAATGACTGTTAACCCATATTTGAGTATGATTCATATTGTCCTAATTGATTAACCTTGGCCATGAACACTAATGATATTAAAGCAAGCTGGAAGACGAGGCATAATTGACAGTTAAGGAACACATAAAGTCAATGAGGATTCAGGGAAAAGTGAGACCACCTGAATCAGTAAAGATGTCATATAGGAGGGGGAGGGAGAGAGAGAATAGGCTCTACAAAAGAGATACAACTGCTTTAAAAAAGCAAAAAACAGAACATAAAGGAATTCCAGGATTGGCAGAGAAAACACATTATAAGAACAGTTTTGGCAAGACACATCCATGGAAAAGTAAATTAACCATCCTGGGTAAAGTTAGCAAAGTCTGACATTAGGAAAACATCAAAGAGAAGACAGGAAAAGAAGGAGTCAGAGGACCCTGAATATCAATGATATTCTGAAATATTCTGCATGCAATGGGGACTAATTTTATATATTACTATTGATATAAAAGTCAATTAGCCAACAACAAAATATATGATTCCTTAATGGTTTTTGAAGTAACCTTATGTTTCTACAGGGCAATAGTCATGGTAAAACTATTTTGTATGGTACAATAAGGATTTGTAGGTACTTAACACACTTATAGTTTTGTACCTAATTTTTGTTTGTAATTTGTTTAAATCCTCTTCTGGAACCAAGTCTGTTTTATTGATGAGAATGATATCTGCCAAAGCAACTTGCCTAAAATAGCAAACAAAGAACAGATGTCAAAACAGAAATGTTAAGAAATTAAAAATAAATAAAAACACCTCATGCAGAATAACATAGCAATTAAGAATTATACAGAACTCTGCAGTAGTGATTGAATGTACTCCTCATTTACTTATTCTTCAGACAACATGGATAAATTGTACTCATCATTATATAAATTCAGACTTCTCATTATTGATTCAAAAAGTGTTTAATAAGTTCTCATACTTGCTACTCTGGTGCTAACAAAGATAAGTTGCAAAAAGCTTATAGTTAAAAGGATGATTGTCAACTTATAATTTTCTTTGTAAAGAAAAACATTATTTAGATATCCAATATGGTAGGAATAAGAAGTCTACTTACTAAAATATTTCTTATAATATTTACCATAGGTTTCAAAGAAAGACAGAGAACAAGATCATTTAATATTAAACACTACATTAAACAGTTTTTTAAAAACCTACAATTCAGAGCTGGGCATGGTAGGGCAGGCTTTGTGTCCCAGTTACTCAGGAGGCTGAGGAGGGAGGATCACTTAAGCCCAGGAGTTCGTGTACAGCCTGGGCAACATAGCAAGACCCCATCTCTAAAACAAAAACAAAAACAAAAAAAACTATACTTCAGAAGATATATTATGAACTTGCACAAATATCTTCTTCATCACTATGTATATACTGTATATTATCTCCGTAAGATAGATATACAGAAATTCAAGTTAAATAATTCAGTTGACAGAAGGCTAGATAACAAAATAGATTACTATAATTAGAAGTTCTATTTTCTATTAACAGAATAGTAAAACTCAGGATTCTTTCAATTTTCCTCAATTCTTCAGGAACTAGACTATTTTTTCATAGAATAGTCTGATGTTGTGTCTCAAAGAACACAACCAAATTCTCAAAACTAACTTTAATTCACTGAAAAAGCAGGTTTCAACAGTACATGCATTACAGTTCAATTTTTAGTAAATTTTATGTGAATAAAGACAATGCATATATTTCAAAATATAAACAGCTGCAATCTTTAAATTGGAGGACTCTTGTGTTTAATTTTCTTTTGGTTTTTATAACATTTTGCTATTTGGCTTTTTAATATTTTCTATAATAACCATATTTTCATAAGGAAAAAAGTTATAAAAATATTTAAGTTCATTCTATTTTGAATCATAATTATATACAAAATGCAGTGACCAAGCAGAGTACCATGCTCCAAAATGACTGGAAATCAACTGCTTACCTGTAGTCCTTATTATTTATGTCTGGATGATCTGAAGCAAATCCCAGGGGGGATTCACTCTTAAACCCAACAGCATATTTAGTGACTGTCATCTATCCCAAAACCTTTATTTCATTAGCAAGAATATGCTTAGGGTAGACAAACTAATTTAAACATTTCTAAGTCTACAGACAAATCAATTAGGAACATAAAGGTATTTAAATAAAAAGTGTTTAAATGCCAAATTAAAAGTATTTTTCTATTTGTTCCTCTATTTTTCTGAATAACAGGAATTGAATGAAACACTGCAATTGAATGAATTGCTGTCAAAGGAGGCAGTGAGCAACTATTTTTATAACACTCTTCAATCTCAAAGAAATTGTATCAGAACAAGAAGAAATTTTAAAATGCTAATATTTCCTGAGTTCCTCACAATCACAGAACTTGTGTTCAGCACTCACTTTAAGCTACAATAAAAATGATTTAAATAAAATTTCAGTTGTCAGACCATAATGAATAGATAATAATAATTCAACTATGGGAAAAATAAAAATTTTCCTTGACTCTAGATTTCTTAGTTTGTTTCTGTTTTTATATCAGTGATTTTCTCTTTTTGGTAGCCAACAACAACATATACTTTAAATATGAATACCTAGTAGCTTCATTGATAAGGCCATCAGGTTTTTCTTCTGTTAAATGCTAAACAAAAACAAGTTTGAAAAAGTTACTGTGGTATATTAGAAGATCTAATGCCAACACAAAGAATCTTACTTTACGTCATCTTTACTGCCTTTAATAAAGACTTCAACAAGTTCCATTACTGAATATACAAATTCCGAAAAACTTTTCTATCTGAAAGCATTTTTCTTCCCCATTTGTAATTTTTTTCTACAGTGAGCCTGTGGTGTTTTCTCCTGGGGGTGGGGTGGGAAGAGGAGAGGGCTTAGGATTTCATACTCTTTCCTTTTTTTTTTAAAAGGAAAATTCCTTAGATTTCAATAATGTCATAAAAACATAGAAAATTATAATTCATACTTTAGGCACTTTCCTTTTTACAAAACTATTGTCCTAAATTTTCATTAGTTATTATTTTTTAAAAGAGATAATCACTGAAATTGTGCTTTTTAAAAGTCTAATACACTTCCCTCCATTTCCACCCCCATACCCTAACTCCCCAGCCCAAAATCATACACAATATGAACTCAATACTAGGCCCTTCAAACCCCCTAGAAACAAATAAACAGTGGGAAGGATGCAGCCCTAATTCTAGCCTAAAAGCGATTAATAATTTAGAAACTCATACCCAGTGATGTGACCTCTCAGCGCAACTGTTTATTTTGTGAACCTCTTCAGAGTCAAGCTACCTCCAAAAAAAATTTTGACATTGACTTAGAGGTTCATGAAGTAGTTTTAATCTCTCTGATTGCTGAGTTTTTGTGGAGTTTTTTCCCCCCATAATCCTATTTATATTTCCAAGATAATCAATGCCACAAAGTTCTTCTACAGAAAATCACATCTTCACCCTCATTATCTCAACTCTCATTAGAGGGTCCCTGTCAAAATAAAAAGTTGGCTACTGGCCGAGGTGAGAGGATTGCCTGAGTCCACGGGTTTGAAACCTGCCTGGGCAACTTAGCAAGACATCATCTCTATAATAAATCAACAAAAATTAGTCGGGCATGATGGTATATACCTATGGTTCCAGCTATCTGGAAGGCTGAGGTGGAAGGATCATCTGAGCCCAGCAGGTCGAGGCTGCAATGGCCATGAGTGTGCCACTGCACTCCAGCCTGGGTGACATAGTGAGACTCCGACTCAAAAACAAAAATTGCTGGCTACTGAGGTTTAGAGGCAACTAGGGTATAATAATACTCCCTATATTTGAATTGAACTTCACAAATTATTGAATCCTTTTACATACATTATCTCATGAGACCTTCTTAACAATTATGGAATGTGGCTATTTTAATTTTATAAAGGGGGAAACTAAATCTAACACATTCACCATCACAGGATATCATATTCTTATATACCATCACAGGGCTATTTTTTAAATTGAAAACATACTCATAGAAGTAAAATGAACATAATTTTAAAGTCTTTGTAAAAGCCTTTTATGTTATATAAGATCAGTCTTGTGTACAGTGCTACACAAATGTTAATAATTGCTTATCCAGGCATTTATATAAAGATTACCTAAAAAATTGCATTCAGATTATTTTTACCAATCCATTTTCACAATTCATGAGGAGATAATCTTTAAAGGTATTTGGACGGTTTGGAATCTAAGAGCAAGTTGGTTATAATTTAATTAAATTATTTATTAATACTCCTGGTTACATCTATAGAGGAAACTTTTTTTCTTCTAAAAGTTTACCAAATTCTATTTTGGGAAAAAAACAAAACTAAAGTAATGGCAATGATATACTCACTTCCACTTTGGGCACAACCTTAAAAATTCAACTGCAGACCCACTCTACAATTACTCTGCCTCTGAGAATAAAACTGTTACCAGTCCCTGGAATGGTGCCTGGCCTCAACAAGTATTCGTTGAACGAGCTGTAGTTAACACCTACTATTTGTTGACCTAAGCTATAAAAATGTTACATGAAAAATGCTTTATAACATGCAGCAACACATCCCTTCTCACTAAGCAGTAAATCTACTTGACTGATACATTTTTGGCAAGGCATCTGCCTCTCAATGATCTTACAATTTTGCAAATTATTTTAAAATTCAAAAACATTTTTCAAGGCATTGTATTGTTCATTTTCCGGAAGGTTTATTTACATATGAATTTGGGGCTAAGTTGGTTGTGAGTTGGTGAGGCATAAAAATGACATGACACAAACTAATAAAAGGAAGTTTCACAAAGTAACACACAAAGTTTTGAATTCATTTACTTCTCCAGGAGATTAGAAATCTTCACTCAACGCTAAATAGGGTGCTAACATTTTACTACCTCCAGGAAGTCAGAGTGTATCAAATATAAAAATAAGTGAATTTATCCAAATAAAATCCTGTCAATATTTATAACTCTATTAAGAATATGATATGTAATGATAACATATAATTATAGCACAAGAGATAAATGTTCTGTTCTCTGCACATATGAAAACTATATAAACATTAAAAAATAATAAATGTATAATAACATCCATTTTCTCTAGATATCAGCCCAACATTTCCTTTATGTGTCTTCCTTCTTCCCCATCAAATTTTGCACAAAGTTTAAAACCAATGTCTGCTATGAACATTCATTCTCCAATAACACCATTCAGTTATTAAGTTTAAAACCAATGTCTGTTAAAGAACATTTTCCAATAATGCTATTTAGTCATTAAGACAGGTAACTTTTACTTATAAAACAAAACAAAATGGAAATTTTAGCATTCTATTCCACCTGTATAGGCAAATAAAAAATTTTTTTGCAAAATATTTTTTTAAATGTTTTATATTACATATATGTCCAAAGAATTCCTCATCTCTGCTTAGAACTGTGGCTTCCGCTTACATATCAAAAAGACAAAAATAATTTTGGTACTAATTATTCAAAAGGCTAAGGTTCAAACCCCCAACTTACCACAAGAAACAAAGAAAAAAAAAAGGAGGGGAATGTGAGATGCTGGTCAAAGGTACAAAATTTCAGTTATATGCAATGAATAAGTTATGGGAACTAATTACAGTATGATGATTACAGTAAATACAACTGTATTATATACCTGAAATATGCTAAGAGCATATATTTTAAATGTTTTCACTACACCTCCCAAAAAAGGATAATTATGTGAGGTGATGGATATGTTAATTAGCTTGATTATTGTATATCATACTTCACAATATATACATATATCTAAACGTCACATTGTATACCTTAAATGTATACAATTTGTATTTGTCAGTTATATCTCAATAAAGCTAGGTCAGGGTAAGAAAGGGCAACAAAGGAACCATTTGAAATAACACCACTGTAAACACAACTCCATGAAGGGCTATAGGATGACCTTTCTACAGAAATAAAGAAACAAGCTGGACCCCAAAAAAAGAAAGGAAGAAAGAAAAGAAAAAAACTATCTTAAAACTCACTGGCTAAGAAAGAACACTTTTGTTGACCAGAGTGGAAATAAATCTAGTGTCAAAGATGTCTGGTGTCATTTTAAAAAAGCAGCAGCAGCAACTATTTCTTACAAATGGATTGGTTATAGAAATATAACATTATTTTAGTTTTCTTAAAGAAATTATTCCATAATGTCAATCTGTTTATTTTTCATGCCTTTTCCAAGCCAAACTATATTCTGACTGAATTGTTTCAGCAGCTTGTGCAATATAAAAGAAGAATAAAAAAGAAACCTCTTACTTGACCTTTTCTGGGTAACTTCATTCATTGATTCTATTGCATTAAATGCTGTCACATTTGTAGAACTGAAAAGAACAATGTCAGTAGCCTGGGTGTCAAGTCCTGAGAATAGAGAGCTGTCATTTTAAGTTGTCCAATTCTTTGCCCATGATTAAAAAATGAATATTTCAGATCAATGGGTGACAATCCCATTAGAGTGATAGCCCATGATATCAATTACCACTTCAGTTTCAATTTGGCTGGCTGGCCACAGGGTACCATTTCTCAGCTTTACTTGTGATGGGCTGGCTCTGTGAAGCATGACACCCTCAAATTGCTGCCCATTATCCAAGTGTCATTACTTGTACTGCCTCAGAATTCTCTGAATCACAAGCAGCTACTGAGGTCAAGCTTTGCAACCAGAGGAATTGGACAAGTTGGCAAATTCTTTATATCAAAGCAAAGTTATTTATCTGGCATCCGACTTAGAAAATCTAAAGTTTCCATTATCCTGACAGTATGTCAGTTTTGTGTAGGTATATTGATTTAATAATTTAAGAGGTTTTATCAAGGTGGCAGGAGGTTAAACGTTTACTGTGTTTGCATTATTCAGAATGTTGCTTTGTTTTTATGGCCTCTATCATGCTGATAATAGATTCTATTTAACTCTTCTCCATACCCAACTATACATATTAAATTATTCCTATAATCATAAAATACATAAAGAGTTTGACTTTGAATATGGTACTTTAAGTCTATCAAAAAAACCCAAAATGTCTTAACAGTTATCTATCCCATAGGTATATAAAATTTGGTAATAAATTCATAGAGGACATGAATTCAAAAATGCATATAATAAACATTTAAAATTAATATTTTGGGTGTTTCTTTCCCTACTTCCATAACTATTTTGCTAGAAATATGACGATTTCCAACTGTTGCTGGAATTTTTCTGAGTAAAATTATAATACTATATGAGATATTTCTTTGATTTTTAAGACTGTTCATAAATTTAGATTTTAAACTCTTAATGTAATTAATTTCCAAGCTTTTCAAATTAGGGCACGCTATCCCCAAGAGAAGTGAATGTCCACTGAAGGGGTATTGGTAGCTATTTGACAAGCCTGGCATATTTCCCTAGAACATAATTTCATTGAAGATTTATAAGTAAAACAGACTCTAAAAATTAACAAGTTCAGATACATTATGGGAGAGGACACAAAACTGACACAATTTTTTTTAAACACTGAATTTAAACCTCTAAGAAATTATTACTTTGGGCCCTATCCATATCTCCAGATTTGGACAGTGTGGGAGGGTGGGGATAACTTCATTCTCTGCTGCCTTTAGTGATAGTTCACCTGTGAAGTCAAGAAACACTATTTTTCTTTAGGCAACATGCTTTTAAAGATCTTACTAAATGCATTTTGTAAACTGAATTCCACTTAAATGTATTTAAAGACCTCAGTCGTTAACAAAAACACTCACAGCAGGATGCCTTTTAATGTAAAGTATCTTCTCACTACTCCTATAAATAAATCCTGATTTCTTCAAAATAAGACAATATTTCTTAAAAATTTATGTCCAGTGTGTGTTTAACAATAAAAATAAGATCTCACATGCTTTCTCAAGCTCAATTTCCAAAAAAACTTATCAATACTGGGTTTGAATCCCAGTAAGGACTTATACATAGCCACCATTATCCTGACCCCATATACTTAGTAAAAAATATTATAATCCCAAATTTTACCACATCAAATCAGAGTAACCAAAAATAAATATTTAATTTAACATAATAATCAAAACATTAGAATTCCATCTATTGTTAAAAATACTTTTTTGAAAAAGGTTTCTGTTAAGGAAAATTTCAAACAGATACAAACATAGATAACACAATCAACCCCTATATTCTTGGCTCTCAGCAATTAACCACTCAAAGCAATCTTTCAACTTACTTTTAATCCATATTTTGAATCCACAACAGTTATTATACCTACAAAGAAATAAACATTTTAATCACTTTTTAAAAAGGATATTCATTAATATTGTGCAACCATACTTGAGAATGAAAATGAAAACTAACCTATTTCAGTTCATAAATGCTACTCAATAAAACAAAGTATTGTTTTTTCCTCTTACTGCAATAAAATTCAATTACAGTAGTAAGTCAATGCATTTCAAGCATGTACTGAATACTTAGCACTGTCTTAAGGCACTAGAGAGGATATAAAATAAATAAATTTTAAAAATTAAATAAACAAATAAAAAAATAAGATTTCGCTGGCACTTAAAAAGCTTACAAGCCAAAATATAAGACAAATTTCATAATAAAGACAAATGTAATAAAGTATACAACATAGGCTATTTCTATTTTATTTTCACATAATCAAATTAAGACTTTTCTTAATATTTAAATTACTGCTTAATGACTTAGGATATCTTATTCCTAACAACTCTCACAAAACCTAACTCACAAAAATGCTTTACATAAATATACTTAAGTTTCTAATCAATCAGTTTAACAATCTCCAATTATATGTTAAATAATTTTTTCCAAGAATAGAGCAGAATGAGTTTAATGATGCCTATGGAATTCAACCAGCTACATGCCACATATAGTGTATTAGAGCCCAATGATGGGGCCCTGTTTAATAATTCTTAAATTTCTTAATGATTCTTAAAATTCTTACATTTTACGCATAGGCCTATCTATGAAAGACTGGTTTTTAAAAAAAGGTGCAAGAGGGAAAGAGGGAGGGAGGAAATATGACTGCTTAACTAAGAAAGTTTCTAATATGTCTTAAATAAAGACATACATTTTATAAGTTTATAAATAAGACTGCCCTTAAGATAAATAAAATCAGCGAAGGGTGCTTTCACGGGAAAATGAAAACAGAAATGCACTCTTCACATTGCCCGGCAGATTAAAATAAAAGGCTCTAACATTATACTAAGTGCCTAATTCAAACACGAGAGGATATATATATATATATATATAAGAGTGCACTAAAGCTTTTATTCTAAATTAGTATCTTTGATACTTTAATACTTGTCAGACTACACAAGAAAGAACTATTTAAAATTTGAATGTAAGTGTTTAGTAGGAGGAGTAAAGATGAGTGAATGAAGTTTTTAAAGGAAAATCTTAGTGGAAGCACTAAATTGGGAGGTGAGAGATATCCTGTTCTACCACTGCCTATGGCTTTTGAATCTATATGAACAAAGACATCATCACCAACCTAAACAAGTTTGAAAAGAACAATGCAAGGAATTAAAGTTACAATATGAATGAACAAAAATGAGCTTAACCATAAAAATACAATTTTACTTAAAAACACAAGAAAGTTGTTTAACTTACCATCAAGATAAATATCACTCCCTAATTCAGCATCAACCCAAAACATGGAAGCCACAGCACCTGAAAATATATAATGTTCATCAAATAAAACTATATATTCAAAATGAGAAGCAAAATTCTATCCATGTTTAATTTGCCTCAATGAAATTAGCAGGCAGACACATAAACAAATTAAATCTGGGCTTCCAATCTTCTTATGGGAATTATAGTGCTAGAATTTTTCACTATTACACCCACTTCTATCCCTTTCATTATTTCCCCCCCAAAAAAGACTAACTCTTACCACATACAAACAAAATGCCATTCTTCTACTGATGCCATAATAATTTACCAAAAGATATTATCGAACAATTTGAGCAAGCATGGCTGTGTGCACAAACTTATTTTTCTTTTCTAATCTCCTGAATATAAAAATCATTCAAGACCCAAATAATGAATTATTCCTCTAGAGGAAAAGAAAACAGATAATTCCAAAATCACTTGTCCAAAATAAAAATCTGCTTGTAAGTTGTATAGAAGAAAAGGAATAGAAAGTAAAATTCTATACTCTATAACATTACTATTAATCTTCACACTGTTTATTTAGTACTGGTACAAAACCTGGGTCTGCAGAAAAATTATTTCTAAATAAGAAATTAAAACTTGTTTTTGACAGAAACCAGTTCAGTACCAAACCACATACCCTGATTAGTATGCCACAATGCAAGAAAAAGAAAACTGACAGCAAGGTAAGTATTTGATTTTTCAAAGCATTACAGGCCCAGTTAGTGACAGGGCTGTCTAAAAGAATGAGCACAGGGAAGAAACAAGGATAACTGAACTCATCCCAATGTCCAAAGCTGTCCACCTCTCTGATGAGATGTGGGCCCCCAAGCATCACTCTGTGTCAACAACGAAATATCTGTCAGCTGTTTACAGTGATTACTCATGCAAGATATAGCAAGGGCCACAAGATCTAATGGTTTCCTGATACCTATTGATTTTTTCCCAAAAACTTAATAGTTTTCCAATTTGACTGAAATAGGATTTGTGAGTAACAGGGGCTGAATCAATGTCCGTCCTTTTCAAGGAAATTACCTTACCATGACGATTATTTAGCTTAGAACTAGAAAGTGGAGAATGTCAGTCTCCAAAGCAGGAAACAACTGAATTGTCAATAAGAATTTTGTTCACTTTGTTGGCTAAAAACATAATTTTAATTAATGAGAGGAAAAAAATAAGTCTACTGTGATTATAATTACTCCAAACAATAAGTCATTTTTAAAAGCATTAATTTTTCCACTCTGTAAAATACTTAAAAATCATATCTAAATAATTTAATAATTTTCAAAAATTGATTTCTATTCAGATAAATAACTTGTAACACCTGCTGTTAATATTTGCCTCTTAAATTGAACTGTAAGAGTGCACTAAAGCTTTTATTCTAAATTAGTATCTTTGATACTTTAATCCTTGTCAGACTACACAAGAAAGAACTATTTAAAATTTGAATGTAAGTGTTTAGTAGGAGGAATAAAGATGAGTGAATGAAGTTTACTCAGTGGCTCTCAAGTCAGAGTACTTTTTCTCCCCAGCAAATATTAGACAATGTCCAAAGATATTTTTGGTTGTCTCAATGAGGGAAATGCTATTGGCATCTAGTGGATTGAAGCCAGGGATGCTGTTAAACATTCTACAATGCACGGGACAACCCTCTCACAACAAAATAATTATCTACTCCAAAATACCATTTGTGCTAAGGTTGAGGAAACTTATGATAGATTATAGAATGTCCCTTCTGCAAAACCTAATAAAACAAAAAATGAAAGTAAAAAATAATTAAAATCAAAACAAAAGCCCAAATCTTATTAGCAGCAACCAAATATAAAAGGGTACACAAACTCCTACCACAAATTCTGAAGAGTAAGTCAAAATAAGAAACAAAATTCTATGTGACTTATGGTCCCTCCTAACTCTACCCTTACTCCCAGTAAGAGATTGTAAGGAAAACTTACAAAATCCTAATAATTATCAGAAATACCTCCCAAAATGGCAAGCAGAACTGAGGGTGGAATAAGCAATACAGAGAAAGGTCAACAAAAAAACTTTAAAAGTTTCATCCATGTCCATGTTTGAAGGGAGAGGGTCAGGTCATTATCTAGGATTCAGAGCAAAGTGAAATGAGAGGTCTGAGGCCCATGATGTCCCCACATGAGGGACAGGATGCATATTCATAAGTAGCGGGAGCACACCCAAGAGGGGAATATTTGGTACTTCAAGAGAGCAGTGCCTAAAAGCCACATAGCTCCACCCAGCTCTCTCAGTCACCACTTTTTCCTTCTCACTCCCAAATACCCCAAAATACCTAGCTTTCAAACTGGGGCTCAAAGAGAAAAACAAGTTTGGGTAAGATGAGTAGGATAAATAATTCTTCGTCAACATGACATTATAAGCAAATAGTTCTCTGAGCCGCCCACATCAAGAACAAGCATGTGCATATATGTGCTACAGCAGAAAAACAAACAAGAATAAAAGGCATGAAGGAAAAAAATCGAAGAGATGACTAGGACATACAAATGGCAAATAATCCATTCTGAAAGGAAACATACTCCAGGAAATTGAAGAAAACTCTCAAAGACTTCTTCATAAGAACTTAAAAACAATACAACCATAATAAAAACAAGCTCAAAAGCAAGAAGCACGAGAAGATGAAAAGGCAGTTTGTAGTGCTAAAGAAATACACTTAGACCCTATATAACATCATTACTTAACAAATTAATTTATTTAAAACATCAAAAACATCCCAGCACTTTGGGAGGCCGAAGTGAAAGGACTGCTTGAGTCCACAGGTTCGAGATCAGCCTGGGCAACTTGGCAAGACCACATCTCTACAATTAAAAAAAAAAAAATGGCTGGGTGTGGTGGCACATGCCTGTAGTCCCAGCTACCTGGAAGGTGGAGGGATCACCTGAGCCCAGCAGTGGAAGCTGCGGTGGCCATGAACGTGCCGCTGCACTCCAGCCTGGATGACAGAGTGAGACTCCCACTCAAAAATAAATAAATAAAATAAAACAAAATAAAATATCAAAAACAGAACAGACACTGGTGAAAACAGAATTATTGACAAAAAGGAAGACTAGTAAATATAGTCTTCCTGATTTGTCTTTGACCATAGTAAATATAGAGGTCAAAGACAAATCAGAACAACTAGAATAGATATGCAGAACAGACAAAAAGTCAATATAGGGAAAACTGATGTCATGAAGTAGAAGACTCAGTAACTTGACAGAAAAATTATTCATGGACATAAACAAGGAAAATGTCCCAAAGTGAAGAATTAAGGGTATATTGTAATTCAGGAAAAAATGATTATGAATGCCACTTAGATATATCTTGTTTATATTACTGAATTTCAAAAAAAAAAGGAAACAATTTTTCAGGAATTTTGAACAAAAATGCAAGTCACCTTCAAGGAGAGGAGGAAAATCACACTTTTCTACAGTAACACTGGATGTCCCAATATAATAAAACAGTGACCACAAAGTGCTAATGAAAGTGTTCCCAAAGACTATTACCCCTGCCAGGTTATTGTTCAGAAATAAAAGCAATAGGCAGACATTTTCAAACATTAAAGGAAACAACAAGCATGGAAACTCAGAGACTACAGTACTCACAAATTCTTCCTGATAAGAGAAAACACTGGACAAGGAAATCTAGCCAATCAAAACATACTAGAAGACTATGGAGCACCATTTGCAAAGTTCTGAGGGGAAAAAGTATTATTGAGAAATTTTATACCTAGCCATGTAATCCCTCAAATATAAAACAAAATACAAATATTCTCAAGCAAGGAAGTATGCAAGAACTCAGAGAATGTTGCACCTATAACTTGAAAAGTTTGCCTGATCATGATTCAGATCTATCTCCTGATTCAGCCAATCAGGAGACAAATTAACTCAGGAATGAAGAAGCCACAGTACTGGTAAAGTGAACTAAAACCACTAAAATATAGAACTAAAGGAATTATAACAAAATGTAAATGTTAGAAACCTTGACCACATAACAAAGAACACAATCAACCAAGACCAGGAGATGGGAGAAAGTGTAGTAGTACTAATTCTCTCATCTTTTATGCCAGGGAGTAAATAGATAATCCTCTAAAAAATCGAAACATGTAGTTTAAAACATGCCCACTTTATGTTCTTTGTGATCTATTTTTAATTCCTATCTCTTGCAATGTAGAAGCAATGATTTGATATGCAGAATTTCTTCACTTACCTTTCAGTTTACCTTTCTTTTAGATTCAAGTAAAACTAATTATTTAAAATAGGACAAAGAACATAATCCCATTAAAAAATTATTTCTGAATATGTAGACAGCTTTCAGAAGTGCATACAGAAGGGTTTCCCAAACTTATACAAGTACAGGCATATGTTGCTTTATTGTGTTTTATCTTATTGCATTTTGCAGATACTATGTTTTTATAAATTGAAGATGTGTGGTAATCCTGAGTTGAGCAAGTCTACTGAAGCCACTTTTCCAAAAGCATGTACTTACTTCACGTCTCTGTGTTATATCTTGGTAATTCTCACAATAGTTATAATTTTTTCACTATTATATCTGTTATGGTGACCTTTGATGTTACTACTGCAAGTGTTTTGGAGTGCCACAAACCATGCTCAAATAAGATGGCAAACATAATCGATAAATGTATGTATTCTCACCGCTCCACCAACCAGTCATTTCTTTCTCTCTCCCTCTTTCCCCCTCTTCAGGGCTCCATATTCCCTGAGATATCACAGTATGAAACTAGACCAATTAAAACCCTGCAATGGCTTCTAAGTGTTCAAGTGAAAGGAAGGTATAGAAGAGTCGCCATTCACATTGAATCAAATGCTAGAAATGACTAAGTTTAATGAGGAAAACGTGTCAAAAGGCCAAGAGAGACCAAAAGCTAGACCACTTGCACCAAACAGTCAAGTTGTGAATGCAAAGGAAAAGTTCTTGAAGGAAATTAAAAGTTTACTCTAGTGAACACAAATGATAAGAAAGCAAAACCAGGATCAGTCAGCCTTCTACCCGATATGAAGAAAGAAGAAAGTTTTAGTGGTCTGGATAGATGGTTAAACCAGTCACAACATTCCCTTAAGCCAAAGCCTCATCCAGAGCAAGCCCTAACTCTCTTCAATTCTATGAAGGTTGAAAGACAGAAAAAAGCTGCAGAAGAAAAGCTGGAAGCTAGCAGAGGTTGGTTCACAATATTTAAAGGAAGAATGATATCCATACTATAAAAGTATGTGGTGAAGCAAGTGTTAATGTAGAAGTTGCAGCAAGTTACTTAGAAGATCTAGCTTAAATAGTTGATGAAGGTGGCTACACTAAACAACAGATTTTCAGTGAAAGTAAAACAGCCTTCTTTTGGAAGAGGATGCCCTCTAGGACTTCCACAGCTAAGAGATGAAGTCAACGCCTGGCCTCAAAGTACAGGATGAGACTTTCATTAGGGGCTAGTGCAGCTGGTGACTTCAAGTTGACGCCAATGATCATTTACCATTCCAAAATTCTAGCTTAAGAATTACTCCAAATCTCCTCTGCCTGTCCTCTATAATGGAACAACAAAGCTTGGATGATAGCACATCTACTTATAGCATAGCCTACTGAATACTTCAAGTTCACTATTGAGACCTACTGCTCGGGAAAAAAAAAAGACTCCTTTCAAAATATTACTGTTCATTGACATGTCCCTGGTCACCCAACAGCTCTGACAGAGATGTACAAGATTGCTTTCATGCCTGCTAAAATAAAACCCATTCTGCAGTCCATGGATCAAGAAGTCTTTTCTTTTTTCAAGTCTTATTTAAGATATACATTTCATAAGGAATAGCTGCCATACATAGTGATTCCCCTGACAGATCTGGGCAAAGAAAACTCAAAACCTTCTGGAAAGGATTCATCATTCTAGATGCCATCAAGATCATAGTTCTAGAAGGTAAAAATATCAACATGAACAGGAGTCTGAAAGAAGTTAATTCCAACCCTTATGGATGACCTTGAAGGATTCAAGACTTCAATGAAGAAAGTCACTGTACACATATATGCTATACATATGGTAAAAAAACAGCAAAAGATTTAGAATCAGAAGTGGAGCCTGAAGATGTGATTCCATTCCTACAATCTCATGACAAAAAGGTACCTAATGAGAAGTTGCTTCTTATGGATGGGCAAAGAAAGTGCTTTCTTGAGAAGAAATCTATTCCTGCAGAAGATGTTGTGAACATTGTTGAAATGACAACAAAAGATGCCGAATATGACATAAACATACTTAAAAAAGCAGTGGCAGGATTTGAGAGAATAGATTCCAGTTTTGAAAGAAGGCCTCTGTAGGTAAAATGCTATCACATGCTACAGAAATATTTCATGAAAGGGAGAGTCAATTGATGTGGCAAACTTCAATGTTGTCTTATTTTAAGAAATTGCCACAGTCACCCCAACATCCAGCAACCACCACCTGATCAGTCAGCAGCCATCAACATTGTGGCAAGACCCTCCACCAGCAAAAGCTGGTGAAAGCTCAGATGATCATTAGCATTATTTAGCAATGAAGTATTTTTAACTAAGGTATGTACTATTTAGACATATTATTGCACACTTAGTAGACTATAGTATAGCATAAACATGGCATTATTTGGTAACAGGGTCTTGCTCTGTTGCCCAGGCTGGAGTGCAGTGGTGAGATCATAGTCCGCTGCAGCCTTGGACTCCTGGACTCAAGTGATTCTCCTATCTCAGCCTTCAGCCTTCAGAGTAGCTGGAACTACAAGCACATGTTACCACACCAAGCTAATAAACAACTTTTACATGTACTGGGAACCTAAAAAATGTGTATGATTTGCCCTATTGCGACATTCACAGTTACATTATTGCAGCAATTTGGAACTGAACCCACAATATCACCAACGTATGGTTAGGCTGTGTAAGAATCACCTGGATGGCTTATTAAAATGCTTGCTGGGCTCCCACCCTTAGATTCTGACTCAGTAGATCTGGGCTGGAGCTCAAGAATTTTAATTCTAACAAGCTCACAGTTAAGGCTGATGATGTCATTCAATGTACCACAAGCCGTACTGGCATAGAGAGTACCCTGGAATAAAATTTACCTACTTGCATTTCACGGCAGTGAGATGTTTATTTTTAACTTTCTTCTTTCTATTTTTTTTAGGTGTTGCTTAAAAAGTTTTAATAATGAGTTTTCCATCTTTACCCAAATAATAAAATCATTATTCTAAAGAAAGTTAAGAGAAACATTAATATTTTTATAACTAAAATTTGTATAAAGGTTTTCTCTGAGATCTTTAATTTTTTTCTTTCTTCCTCTGAAAAGCCAAATTACGTTTTATAAAACTCATACTCTCAAAAAAAGTAACAAGTTTTTCTTTGGCAAATTCAGCTGCGACCAAAGAAACTGATTTTGCTATGGATGCTTTTCTTTCTTACCAGATTCAAATAGTTTAATATTTAACACTAACATATTAGTCCTATCATCAGTCTATTAGAAATGTATGAAAATGCAAGAAAACCCATGTCTACTATAAGGACCAAAATAGCCCTAATTCAATATCACTTTAAAAACATGAGGACAATATTATTATGTAATACTTTTAAGTACAATAACCACTGATTACATTTGAACCCTCAGCATACTTCAGTGTGTATTTTGGACTACTATCACTCCATTAGTAAATTACTCCCAAATACTTTAATATAATTCTACAAATCAACCCAATGCCACAGACCCAGATCTATGAAACAACAGTACGAGTCAGACTCACAGAACAAGCACTAGACGTTGTGCAAACTGAGAATAAAGATTCTACCTAAAAATTATGTGGGTTAAAAAAAGTGGATATTATCAGAGTTAGAGTTTGGTAAATAGGTAACAGAAAAACCCATTGTTAGAAATAGGTCACCAGGCACAATGGCTCATGCCTGTAATCTCAGCACTTTGAGAGGCAAAGGCAAGAGGATTGCCTGAGTCCACGGGTTTGAGACCAGCCTGGGCAACTTGGCGAGACCTCGTCTCTATAATAAATAAACAAATTAAAATTAGCTGGTGGGGCAGTGCATGCCTGTAGTTCCAGCTACTTGGAAGGCTGAAGTGGAAGGATTGCCTGAGTCTAGCAGGTCAAGGTTGCAGTGGCCATGAATGTGCCACTGCACTCTAGCCTAAGCGACAGAGTGAGACTCCAATTCAAAATAAAAATAAAAATAAAAACATTAAAAAAAACAGGTCAGTTCTGTGTGGCTTTCTATAGGAAGTTTAGACATAATTCTATTCAGAGACAAAAATTTTAGTGATAATCATTATCTCCACACTAAGCAAAAAGGACCAATAGTCTTAATTTAACTGTCTATTCTCTGTTACCTCAATGACAACATTTACCAGAAAAAAAAAAAAAACTATTGCAATTGTCATTTTAAAAATGCTAATAATTAATTTAAAGGGAAAAAGTGTTGCCAGGATTAGAGTCCAAAGCCATTTTATACTCCTTAATGACCCGCTCCAAAATGTGGGTTAGAAAATAAGCAGAAATAAAACCTCTTCATAGTTTAACCAATTAAATATATAGTCATCCCTCCATATCAATGGGTTTTGCATCTGTAGACTTCCTACTGTGGATCAAAAATATTCTGGAAAAAAATGGATAGCTGTGTCGATACTGAAACTGAACAGACTTTTTTCTTGTCACGATTTCCTAAACAATACAGTGTAACAACTATTTAAATAGCTCTTACATTGTATAAGATATTAAGTATTAAATAGCTCTTACATAGTATAAGATACTATAATCTAGAAATGATTTAAAGTATGCAGGAGGATGTACATAGGTTGTAGGCAAATACTACACCATTTTATAAAAGGAACTTGAGCATCCATGTATTTTGGTATCCTCAGAGATCCTGGAACTAATTCCCCAAGGAAGCTGAGGAACGACTGTACCTAGAAGTAGAATGTCTTTGCTTTTCCTACATTTCCATATTTTTAACAACTTTGCTCCTACCAATAACCCTAGGTCAACCAATAAAATTTCAAATTCTATTAACAGCTTAAAAATCTTTATTCTCTGCCAGATACTCTGATCATCACTCATCTGCCAAAGAAAATGACAACCCAGTACTTTTCCTCTTTTGAAACCCCCCCCCAAAAAAAATTAACTCTAAAGAAAGCTTTAACCCTTTGTACTTGGATGTCCCCTCTGAGGGCCCATCGTAAATCTAGCAAACCACTCAGATGTCCCCTCTCAGGGGACAAAGAGAGATTGCTGGTGATCATACAGGCAAACTTATGCCAGCACAAATTTTTTAAAATGTATGTTTCCTTAAAGTTTCCATTCAAATTGCACAGAAAAGCAAAGAGATAGAATATTTACTGAGATATACATTTAAAAAATCAGCTGGCATTACGTAGAAAGAGAATGTTGAAGTGCTCTCACAGTGGTGCACAAAGTGAACAATAAACTACATATTATTAATGTAGGAGGAAGAAAACAAGACTGCATTATATGCTTGAATAAACAAATACCAGGTAGAAGACGTCAAGTAAGTTACCACCGCACAACATGTATCAATGTACCTGCAATGTATGTCGGTGACTATTTCACATATTATCACACATGAGAAAAATATAAGATATAAAGTTTTGATTTTTTTGTCATAAATTCCTCAATGTCAAAAATTCCATTAGAAGTCAAATGTTACAATAAAATAATTGGTTCTAATGCTATACTATTTAATATGAAGTGATTTGTTTTTCACTATTTCGTAAAAAAGTACAGTTGAATTGCTAGTATGTGATCTGCAAGATGTCTCTGAGTGCAAAGGGTTAATGTCCTTTTAGATATTTCTCTAATACATCTACTTAAAATATCAAAGAACTATATTCTAGTTATTAATGTCATTTCTTACCAGGATCTGCTAACCCAGTGGTCTCTAACAGTATGTAATCAAATTTCCCCTTCTTCTGCATCAAATTCTCAATAGCTCTAAGGCCATTGTCCCTGGAGAATACCAAAACATAATTTACAGTTGATTACCTGAATGTGTTTAAGTGATCATTATAAACATTTTAAATATATTCGACATTCCGAACAAAAATGTCTAAATTACTCATAAGCTTTTAAAAATATATTTACCAATAGAAAACAACAGATATGCCCTGATAAGTAAAAAAGAAACAATACATATAAGTCAATATTTTAGTTTTATTGAAATTAAAAGCATAAGAAACTTTATCTGACTAAAGTTAGTATGTTATTTTTGTAGTTTTATGAAAAAAAATTAACATCCAAAATAATGATGAAACTTACTAACTACAGTTTTTTAGAATAACAGCTAAAAGGACACTCATTTTAATTTCTCTTTTTTTCTTATCAAAAGTGAACAAAAATATTTTACAGAATATTTTGGTTGTTCAAGAAAGTCTCTTATGATTATTCTTAATACATTTGACGCAAAGTCACACACTTAAGGTAGTAAATAATGTAGAAGAAATATAATTCACTAGAATACACCAAATTAACAATACAAATATTAATTTTCATAATTCATTTAATAAATATTTGAGTCAATACTAGGTGTCAGGTACTATTCTAGGACCTAAGTAGATGAGTAAACAAAACAGACATTGTCCTAGGAAACTTAGCCATAACCAGTAGAACATAATGTAAGGTTTTTCTCTTTATAGTAATTTATTTTTGTTTTTAGAAAATGGAATATTTGGAAATAAACCTAATGACATTAAGTTCATTAAATTCAGAATAATCATTTTTTTATATATGGAATGAGACTGTCATGTACCACAGAGATTATCAATTAAATAAATCCTGACATCAACAACAATAAAAAATTCAGCCAGGCTTGGTGGCTCAGCCTGTAATCCCAGCACTTTGGAAGGACAAGGCAAGTAGAATGCCTGAGCCCGTGGGTTCGAGACCAGCCCGGGCAAACTTGGCGAGATCTCGTCTCTACAATAAATCAAAAACGCCTGTAGTTCCGGCTACTTGGAAGGCTGAGGCAGAAGGATTGCCGGAGTCCAGCAGGTCGACACTGGGGTGGCCATGAGTGTGCCACTGCATTCTAGCCTGGGCGACAGAGTGAGACTCCAACTCAAAAAATAAAAAATAAAAAATGCAATGAAAGGACCAAAAAGCATTGGAGCACACAGAAAAAATGAGATAGAAACACTTTAAGATAATAATTCCTAGTAAGTTTATTTTCTATTTGAAAATACAATGAAGCAAACTGTATAAATTCAGTTAAGTTACACAAGAAAATCAAAGCTGGAAATACAATCGATAAACACTTCTAGTCAATCAACAAGCACACAGTAAACACATTCCTCACTTCACTGAACAGCAGAGGCAACCGTTTCTAAGTTCCAGCCATTCTTCATAGAGCTCTCCATCTTGGCTGACAGCTAAGGATTTCTCCACAGCACTTCCTAGAATAATTAACAAGCAGCACTCTTTAGATTATGCTCACTAGCCAACCAGAAACAAAGATGGAGTACTCGAAAATGGAGTTCTCAAAGCAGAAACTACATTTTATAACTTTTATTCTTCCATTTATTCATGCAACCTCAATATTTAAAATATGATAGATTATTTTAGTTTTTATTTCCATCTTTATGAGGCTTTAAGCCCCCAAAAAGGCAAATCCAAAACGAATAAACATATCTACTTCTTCTTTAGGCCTCTTACTTGCCTGCTCCCATTTTTAGTAAAGCAGTCATCTTGAATGCATTTTTTCTAGTCCATGATAAACTTTCTAGATAGACTAGTATGTTTTATATACTGATTTGAGTCAGAGTCTCACTTTGTTGCCCAGGTTGGAGTGCAGTGGTAGCTCACAGCTACTGCAGCCTTGATCTTCTAGGCTCAGGCAATCCCTCCACCTCAGCCTTCCAAGAAACTGGAACTACAGGTGTGCACCACCACGCCCAGCAAATTTTTATTTATTTATTTATTGTAGAGACAAGGTCTCACCAAGTTGCCCAGGCTGGTCTCACCCCTGGGCTCAGGCAATCCTCTTGCCTCAGCCTCCCAAAGTACTCGGATTACAGGCGTGAGCCACCACGCTCGGCTGTATACCGGTTTTTGTATATCCTTTGATGTCTTAAGAGAGTACCTCATCTATTGTTTTCTTTTCATTTTTCATCCAAATTGTTTGTTTCTATTAAACAGACCACTCGGTATTTCCAGTATGAGTAAAAACCCTAGTTCATTTTGAAAATTTAACTTCAAGTCAAATATACATCAGTTTCCTAGAAATGCTTACAAAATCAAGTATATTTGAGATGCTTTTTATCATATGAGAATTATTTTAAATTTTTTGCTTTTTCTCCAATAAAGAAATATACTGCAGCCAGGGAAGAGTTCCAAATGTCCAGTAAAGCAAATGCCTCCCCACCCCCCAAAAACTGAATAGTTTTTCATTTATATCTTTTTTGGTCATATTTCAGCTAGGAAATGAAAAACCTTTTAAAGGAGTTGCTACAGAATTCAGACTACATAGAACATTAATGAAACATGAAAGTATTGAGAACACTGTGAAGGACAAAATTGTGAAAATGATCCCCAAAAAATGAAAAAAACAGTAGGTAATAATAAATATAATCAGTATAAATTAGATTAATTAATAAGAAGTTAGAAGAAAAGACTGTTATTAGGCTTTTTGCCTAAAAGCACTTTTCTCTTTACTGAAAACAGAAATCCAGTGTTAACAGGCTTTCCATCCTGTTCATAAAATCTAGCTCTTCTGCTTGTTTACAACTGAAAAAGTGTATATTTTAAGAAATATTCTAGCCGGGCTCGGTGGCTCAGCCTGTAATCCCGCGCCTTGCGAGGCTGAAGTGAGTGGATTGCCTAAGCCCGTGGGTTCAAGACCCGCCTGGGCAACTTGGCGAGACCTCATCTCTACAATAAATCAAAAAATCAACTGGGTGTGGTAGTGCGTGCCTGTAGTTCCTGCTACTTGGAAGGCTGAGGTGGAAGGATCGTTGGAGCCCAGCAGGTAGAGGCTGCGGTGGCCGGGAGCGGCCACTGCACCACTCCAGTCTGGGCGACAGAGTGAGACTCCAACTCAAAAAAAAAAAAGGAATATTCTAACACACAAATTATGTTTTGGGGCTAAAAGTAAGCTTTTATTAAAATTCACACTTTTGAAGAAAAACTACTATAAAAGTAATCAAAATGTTGTGTCTAACACTGCTGAGTAGATTTTCTTTTTACCACAGTTTAATACTTAAGACAAAAAGCTAGCAGGATGCAGTGGCTCACACCTGTAATCCCAGCACTTTGGGAGGTGGAGGCAAGAGAATTGGTTAAAGACCAGCCTGGACAACTTGGCAAGAACTTGTTTCTATAGTAAATCAAAAAATTAGCACAGCATGGTGCCACACGCCTGTAGTTCCAGTTACTTGGAGGACTGAGGAGGAAGGATTGCCTGAATCTAGCAGGTCAAGGCTGCTGTAGGCGTGAGCGTGCCACTGCACTCCAGTCTGCGTGACAGAGTGAGACTCCAACTAAAAAAAAAAAAAGACAAAAAGCTGAGAAGTTAAGCACACATTTTCACAGATAATTTAAGGTACTTGAGGATGGAGACCATATGTTTAACTTATTTTTTAACTTCTCAGTTTTAACTGCATGGAGGATAATAAACATTGAACAAGATAAATTTATAACTGAGGCATTTTCATTTTCCTTGAGTTGCAACAAACAACATAGTCAGTACAAAAGCAACCTTCTAGTTTCTGAAAAAAACCTTCATTGTTTAGATTTTTACTTCTGGCCACATTTATTTCATGTAAAAATCTAATTTAATTCTCTTAACATGAATTCCAAAGTTATAATAAACATTTTTTATATAAACTGGTTTCAGTATTCCAATCCATAGTAAAAAAAAAAAAAAGCACAATAGAAATTAATATATTTTTTCCAGAACCATCCACATCAATGTGTTCACATTATAATAGCTTGCATTTTCACTTTTAAATATGGAATATCAATTCACCAATGGAATAAATTTCCCTATAAATTCTTGCAAGTGACATTTACTGAGTTTTACTTACCTTCCCCAAATTCGTTTAAAATGACTGCTATTCTTTTACTATGTTGCTCTGTCAAAATATAGTTCAGAAGTGTTGTTTTCCCAGCACCTATAAAATATACTTGTTTTAAATAATAAAATTCAAAGAATAATTTATAGGAAAAAAAAGATATAGAGTCCTAATGTTTTTAATGATTTCATACATTATTTAAATACGGTATAGAAAGTCCCAGAGGAAAAGATTAAAGTACTCATTGAAAACTATTACAAAATGCTTTATGTAGACATATTTTTTAACTATTTACAAATACTCCTACAAGTTGAATCAGTTTTTCTTCAACCTAATCTTTCCTAAAATTTACATGTCCTTTTATTTTAACATACAACATTAACTAGACACAAATTCAGGCTGACTATATGGCTACTTTTAGTTTGCTTAAAACAATTTATAAAAGCTTTTATGAAATGGGGAATGGAGGTACATAGTGGTAACAATGGAAAGTTCAGTAAAGATGAATTTGTAAAGCTACCTTTCTCCAGTAGGTGGCATATGAAACCTATTATGTTCCTCTCAAGTGGAAGAAAAACATTTATTTGTCTTGAGCCATACACACCAATGCTCATGGAGGGAAAAAAGGAAAACCCCAACTGCACTGTAGTGCAGAGTTGTTCAATTGTATGACTACAGCACTAATTTATTCTTTATTTATAATCTTTTTGTTGGTTGTTTCCAGCGTTTTCCTATTATAAACAGTGCTGCTAAAAACGTCTTACACATAACGTGTACATGTCTTCTGAAATACATTAAGCTTTCTAGTGCATAACTAGGAGGGATTTACTGAGTATTAGGGTATCATTACCTTCAACATTCTTAGGTCATATTCCTTCAAAAGCTTTTTAAGAAATGAAGGCTTATGTTTAGAGTGCTTTAGGAGGCTTATCACAAAAGTGTAAAGTAGAAAATGTAAGGGAAAGACTTGAAGGAGATAGGGGAATATGGAAATTCTTAAAACCAGTCCAAGCATGAGACAGAGGCCCTAAACCTGAGTGTATCACAGAGCAGTGACAGTGAAAACTGAAAGGAAGAAGTAGATGTAAGAAACATTCTAATAGAAGACTTACTTGAGCTTAATAATTAACCATATTATGAAGAAAAAGACTTTAAGACATAGTTCATTCATTCAGAGGTATCTACTATGGACCAGATTTATGCTGGGCCTTGGTGAAAAGTGAACAAGCCACAGACAAATACTCTCTGTCTTCATGGAGCTTAGGAATACTAAGGGAAGGGGAGATGGAGGGGAATTCAGATGAACAAGGAGGCAATTACATCATACGATGACACATTCAGTAGTGTACAAAATGCTATGAAGAACCTAAAAGCACATCTAGTGAGAGGAGTAACAATAAAATGTATGCATTCCAAGGGGCTAAAATACTTGGCACCTTTGAAGTAAAATGAGTTCAATGTGCTGAGCCACAGTTTGGCAGGCTGGAGAGATTGTCAAGTTCCAAATCCTATATATCCTGGTAATTCATGTCAAGAATTTGAACTTTAACCCAAATGGAAGCCATTGAAGAGTGTGACACAATCAGACTAACATTTACACAGATCATTAGGGGAAACATGAAAATAATAAATTAAAGGGGTACAAGACTCAAGATTAGTCAGGAGGATTTTAGAGTATCCCAAGTGGTTGCGATCATAAGAGCAGAAGGATTCGAGGGGATGGTAATATATGCAGTTTTGGACATGTTAAGTTTGGGACATTAAGGACATCAAAATAGAAACTACACAGATGTGAAGTTAAAGATGGACAAAAGGGGCAGGAGGAGGAAGTCGTACAAAAACGCCAGAGAAGTAGGTGCAAAACTCAGAAGAAAAATGTAATAGAAGCCAATGGAACAGTGTTTCAAAAAGAGAAAACGTGAAAGTATCCCCTAGATTCAGCAACAACAAAGTTGCTGGTATTAGTCCTCACTGCAGAGCTTCAGAACATTCTCTCCAATGCTCTAACCACCAGTGAGCAAAATGGAGAAGGACAGAGGGGCAAGTCTGAAGTATACTGTTTTGGGCAAGGAATTTAACTTCTCAGGAGAGCAGCCTCTGAATAACAGTGGGGAAATGCCAAAAATAAATTCCTTTATAAAATTAGTCCTGAGTAAAAATGGGGATAAACTTACAGACGACAAAGAAAAAAAAGGAAAACGCCAGTGATTTAACACTTATTTTTATATAAAAAGTCGGGTACGGTGGCTCAGCCTATAATCCCGCGCTTTGGGAGGCTGAGGTGAGTGGATTGCCTGAGCCCGCGGGTTCGAGACCCGCCTGGGCAATTTGGTGAGACCTCATCTCTACAATAAATCAAAAAATTAGCCAGCTGTGGTAGCGCGCGTAGTTCCAGCTACATGTAAGGCTGAGGCGGAAGGATCGCCGGAGCCCAGCAGGTCGAGGCTGGGATGGCCGGG
>CAUYQG010025190.1:0-17818 GCA_963574415.1 Tarsius wallacei | reverse complement strand
CTCCCGGCCACTGCAGCCTCAACCTGCTGGGCTCCAGCGATCCTTCCACCTCAGCCTTCCAAGTAGCTGGAACTACAGGCCTGCACTACCACACCCGGCTAATTTTTTTAAATTTATTGTAGAGATGAGGTCTCGCCAAGTTGCCCAGGCACATCTCGAACCCTCGGGCTCAGGCAATCCCCTCACCTCAGCTTCCCAAAGCACGGCATTACAGGCTGAGCCACTGAGCCCGGCTTTTATACCACTTTTATAAAGAACGTTTATAATTGTAATACACTAGAAAAAACAACCTTCTTTGTTCTCATAAGCCAAAAATCTTTTGTGATGTACTGCTGGATAAAAGAATTTCCGTGCCTCTTCCAGCTTTGAATTCTTTGCCTAGAACTGATTTCTAACTGTGGCCATTTTGCTCAAATGATTTATGGGCCTGGCTATTTAAGATTGACTGCAGACTCATGTGTGCTACTGAACCAGGACTTCATCACCAAGTGATGTTACTCATCCACAATAATTCACAGCAGATTGCATGCCATGCTATCCATGCCATTTCTTGGAAAAAGGTGTCAGTGGAAAGGGATTCTATATTGATGTTCCTTAGGATTGGCATATAGACTTACCGTCTACTGAGGCAGAAAATGTAGTAAATGGTAAGAAATTTACCCCATAATGTTCATCATTATTGTCGTCATCTAGATTCATGGCTGAGTCCTCAAGCACGGCTATGGAATAGGTTAAATGAGAGTAAACTCATTAGGGCATCAACTTCACTTCATTAGTAATGGGAAGAAGTTCAGGCAGGGTACTTGTGCATCTGGCCATGCTTGGTGGTTTATATATTTATAGTTGTAGGAAGATGAATTTCCTCCAGATGCCTAAGGGGACTAAGGTAAGCAACAAAGACATGTCTGTAGTAAAGCATACATTAAACATTCCTACCTATTGTCATAGATTGAAGCTGGACCCTCTATAGTTGAGCATGTTGGAATGCAGTATACCCATCAAGTTACTCTACAAGGATCCTTTGGGCATATTTTCTTCTTAGTTTAATCTTTTAGTGGATTCCATTTTATCCGCACAGCTACCTAATAGGATTTTTCTTGGGTAATTGTTTGTAAAATTTGATTTTGTTTTTGTAGTTTTGCTATGATCGTTTATGTTTTAGTTTTCAGTTTTGTTCTTTTGAAGACATAACACCATATACATGGAGCTGGGGGAATTAAGAAAATATGCATGGATAAACAGAGAATTGACGTGGATAAGCATAAGTTGAAATGTATGTTTTCAAATGTATTTATGCTGATGTTTCTATTTTAGATACATTTTATTCTAGCCTTCAAATTAATGTCTAAAAAGTAATATAGTTTTATTTTCACAAATGCACATATACATATATATGTGTATGTCTTCATACATATATATTTTTCCCATAAGATTTGTTCTTAACAAAGTTCTCACAAAAACTCTCCTATTTGTTATTTGCTTTCCTAATAGCAGTCCCTAATTCAGATTTTCTATTGGCCAGTCACAAGATAGCTGGTTGACTCATGAAGTCTTATGCAAGAGAGAAAGGAGGAGGAAGGGAAATAATTACAAAGACTTTCCTGGAAGTTTTGGTCAAATGATTTTAGATTATTTTTAATTGATCACTGTATCTGTAAGGGAGACAGGAAAACTGTTTTCTAGCTGCATACAGCCAGGAATCTGTTGGTAAGATAAAAACGGAATGTGGATATTGTTTTACGCCACTAGCAATCTTTGACACAGCAAATATGCCTAACTTCTATTTGATTTTTCATTTTACTCTAAATGTTGGACTTTGTACTAATGAGTGTTCAATTTTATCTCATAGTTTCAGCCCCTCAAAATAAGTTTGTACCTTCATTCAATTATCTTTTGTGTGCTCTGACCTTCCCAATTTTGTGACATTTGAAAATTTAATGAGCAAGCTTTCTCTTGGTTACTCAAGTCTGTGGCTCAGTGTAAAGGGAAATCTCAAATAAAAACAAAAATAGAAAAGATTAATCACTGCTTTTTTCCAATCCAAGTTAATGGAAAAGATTTACATGTCTTTTTTGTAGAAAAGAGTCCTACGGGACTTAAAAAACCCATTCCAATGCAATGACAATTTTGTGGGGTGTGTGTGTGTGTGTGTGTGTGTGTGTGTGTGTGTGTGTGCGCGTGCCTGTGTGTGTGTGTATTTTTATATTTTGGATATTTATCCCTTAATGGATATGTGGAGAATGGTGAAACATAGAAGCAGGAGAAAAACAAGAAATGTGAGAAGAAATAGCAGATAGGAGAGCAGGCTTCTCAACATAATTGGAGGCTGGTGTAGATACAAAATGTGAATTCTTCCCTAGCGGGAGATCTGAGGGGATTTTTGACTAATAATGTATAATATTTGATTTTCAATTATTGTCTATTGCTGTGATGCGATTCCTCACCTCCCCTTCCCATTAGCCTCAAATTTTCAGGGTATCATACACACAGTAGCCTTCTGTTTCAGACTATATTCTTCCATGGGACTGTGATTCAAAGGGAATTCACTAGAACCATAAAAGGTGGAATGGTTAGTAAAGAATGAAGATTCATGTACCCATGGGTTTGGGAATGAATAGTTGAATATTCTCATATACTCCCACTTTATCTTCCAAAATTCCAAGATGTATTGGGAAGAGCACTTTCTCCAGTATTGTTGGATGTGGGCCTGAGTCATTTCATTTAGAGATTGAAGGAAAATATGACTCCAGGAAGGTGGCATATGAGGGCTACTCAGAATGTAGAATATATACCTGTTTAAAATGGGAATCAAACCAGAAACCCATAACAGTTTATCAGAGACTTTATAGGATATTTTGAGAAAGCAGCAGAAACTTTAAGATTTTATCAGCCATGTGTTAACATGATTATCTTGCTTACACTTACTTATTCTATCTTGTCTGTTAGATTCTAAACTCTGTAAGAACGGGCAAAATAAATATTTACTCATCTTTGTAAACCTAGCGTCTACTATACAATTATAATTTATTTAATCAATGATTAAATCACTTGTGATTCACTTATAAAATATATTCTAAATGTCCAACATTTTTCATATACTCTTTCAATAAGAATACCACTAAACTATAAATTTGCTTACAAAGGCAAGTTGATTTCAATACTAATAAAAATGACCTTTATCTTATAAGCTAGATGAATCCCAACAGACAAGCACTTAAAAACATACAGATGTAAATACTGTATTACTTAAAGCTTTAAGTCACTGTCAGTGATTCTCAATGTGAGGTCCCTGATCCAGCAGCATCCTCATCACCTGGGGAATTGTTACAAATACAGATTTTCAGGCCACATTCCTGACCTATTGATTCAGGAACTCCAGGGTGATCCAGTAATCTGTGTTTTAGCAAGCCCTACAAGTGTTTCAAATGCACAATGAACTTTGTGCAAATCTGTGAATGGATGTTTTCATAACACAAAAAAAAGAGAAAATAAAACTTGCTAAATGTTCACTATGTTGTGATAGATACTGTTCGAAAACTTTCTATGTCCTCAAAGTTTGTGATATACATATGTATGAAAATATAGTTTATTTATAAACAGAGAGAGAAAGAGAGAGAGAGAAAGAGAAAGGAAGAGAGAGAGAGAGAGAGAGAAAGGAGACTCGCTTCCCCAAGGTAGGGGAGGAGGCCAAAGCTTAGGAAAACACAGCAGCCATAGCCCAATGAACACATGGCCTAGCCAGTGCTTAACAAAAACAATGGCTGTGACTATATTTAAAACATCCAATGCTGTTTGGGTTGAGTTGAAAAATGCAAAGTTTGATTTATACTTCTAATTGTATGTGGTTGTTCCTTGGAAAACATGGGGGTTGGTACCAGGACCCCCACAGATACTGATATCCCTGCATAAGTTTCATAGTGAGCCCTGGCAAATCTGCATATATAAAAAGTAGGCCTTCTGTATATGAATATCCTGTGGTATGCTATATTTTTTATCTGTGTTTGATTGAAAAAAATTCGTGTATTGGTGAACCTATACAATTCAAACCAAAATTGCTCAAGGGTCAACTGCAGTTATGTTTGCCACAAGTTAACATTCATCTGTATATTTAAGAAAATCATCTAAATATCCTAAAATTAAATGCTTCTTGATGTGGATTTGATAAGTGCTTGATACATATAGCTATCTTAGTTCATATTGCAATGACCCCAGACCATAAGTCTCCCACATAAAGTTCATAATTTTACTTTAATTGACAGCAAATACAGACTTTGGGCCAAAAAATTATTATCATCTGGTCTATGCTTATCAAAATTATTTATTCCACCTCCTTTTGGATATACTAGTTTTATGCTATTCTGTATATTTATACTATTTGTTCATACACACAAATATATTTAAACCATAAAAATCAGTTTTCCAGAATTGTAAACATTGGATTACAGTTAATGGTTTTCATCCTTTTTTATGCATTCATGTTTTAATGAGCTATTTTCTTGTTGTAAGTTATATCACAGAAAAGTCAGCTTTCTCTTGGAAAGTGAGAGTGGCATAAATTATGACTTCTAATGGAAACAATGAAACTGATGTGTCAGTTTTCAAAAGTATAACTAATGACAGTGACTATCATGTATGTGTACCATTTAAATTAAAAATTGTGTTTTCTCTAATGTTTTTGCTTTATTTTGGCAGAATCAATACAGAAATTGTATTCATTGCATTGCTTTACTTGTCTGTGAAAACTTTAAATGTTGAATCCAGGATCAATAAGGCAGGTAACAGCAAAATTATGTGCACATTTTTCTAAAGTTGTAAATATATAATAGGCATTAAAAAATGATAAGTAGCTTCAAATTCTCAAAAAAAAAAAAAATACGGGAGTTTAATTTTGAAGGAAGGAGGATCTGACACATCTACAACTAATTAGACCAACTACATGCATGCCCAATACACTTTCCCACTTTTGATTAAAGTTGTATTACAGTGTTCTTTATTCTATCTATCTGTTGTAGATTTAAAGTACAAATTAGCATTTTAAAGATTTGAATTCTTCAATAAAGATGTATATATAATATTGTCTAGTGTAGAGTATAATAAATATTATAAAACACAATTAGGATACCATGGGACAGTACTCATTTCATTGACTGTGATTTGAGGAACATTGACATAGAATATATAAATTACTATGCTTATGCCATAGTATGCTTGCCCACATAAAGATTTTCCACTGGGTTCAAAATTGCCTATATGAAAATAAAGAGAAATTACTTGTTTTATGCTATAAAAATTTAGTTCTTCAGATAACAGAGGAGACAGTATCTCCTAACAAACTAAAGATATTTGATTAGGCAAGAAGAGGTAGGGAAGAGGATTTGATAAAATGAGAGTGGAAATTCACTGTATTTTTGTGAGACAATCACTCAAGATGTATTGTATATCTTAACAATTACTCAGGTCTTATATCTTATTTTTCATTAGGCTCCTTAAGTATAAACTATAAGTGATATATTTATCTCAAAGGAGAATAAAAAGAGATCATTATGCTCTGGAAAATACAGGGGATAATCTTTGGTGAGTGAATCCTTAAAATAAACATTGCTTTCCAGATACTGTGATACAGTTCTTAGATTCGTGATTTAATGACTCCCAGTCAAGCTGACCATGCACATACGTGTGTGCATACACACACACACACACACACACACACACACACACACACACACAGAGAGAAGCATCATTTTTGCTTGAGAGAATTTTAAGTGCTCTCCCTGGGATGACCTTCCTGCTTCAGTGTTCCCTAAAACCATGATTGCCTCAGATAAATGGGGAATGACACTTGCTTCCCTTAGTTTTTCAAGGTGGTCCCAAGGAAGGTGCTAACTGAGGATTTTAGTATTCAATAAACTAACTAATATTACTCTTTGGGTATTTCCTCTCTACAATTTACAACATTTATAAAAGAATTTCTTACTGCCCCTTTTATCCCTAAAATATCATCTTACAAACTATCTCTAACAGCCCTGCACTTTGCATTTTATAATGTGTATGTGTGCGTGCGCACACACACACACGTGTAGGGGAGAAGAGAATAAGTAATGAGATAGGAGGAATTCTATACAAGCTGTAAGTGTTTCAGTTTACTGACATTATAAATTAATTTCTTGCCTAATGAGGGGCGTTAAGAGGAGTTTGCTTGAAAGATATCGTTACCAACCTGGAGTTATAATACGTTGGCTTTTTCCCTAACTGGTTTATGGGGGGGAAAGGGTGTACGAGGCAGCGAATATGCCACCATTCAGAAACTTGCTGGTCACTTTGCTGGGAGGACATGAGAAATCTGAGGGATCTAGCATCAACAATTAAAAGTCACACACATTACCTCTGCTCACAATTCACTAGGTTTCACCCAACCTCAAGAAGACCAGAAGGGAATGTCATAAATCCAAAAGGCAGAAAATGGGACATAGTTTTTAAGATTATCACAGTATATTTGAAATGATCTGACTTCATACTACATGGTCTAAACATGATTTATATTTAAGGAGCACTTAAATAGGTTGCCTTGTTGTAGACTGGCTGAAACTGAAGGCTAAGGAAAAGTCTTGGTGATTACTATTGAGGACATTTGATGTGAAATAAGACTACATGCAAAGAGCAAATAATGATGAGAGGATGAGCCTTGAATCAAATTCCATGAGGGCTAATTGGGTAGTAAGCAGATGTTGATTTCTACTTTAGCTGTTTCTCATATGGACAATTCTCAAACATCTTCCAGGATGAGCAGCAAAAAGGCAATTAATTATTCTAAAATAGATGATGATTCTTTATAATAATGCAGAATAGTTGTCTGCCAAAGTAAGGAAAGAAGACAGAACAGCTTAATAGATAGGAAAAGAAAATATGTAAATGACTAGATGACTGCAGGCAGGTGATGTTGCCAGAAATAAAGGAATATTTCACTGGGAATGAACTCACTGAAGGCAGAAAAAGAAGTGTGAAAATGCACAAGTTTTTTTAGAGAACTGAGTGGTACATTAAGGCTAGTCATTTGATGATGTGGTATATCAGTCACTTCCAAGTTTTCATTTTGTGTTCTTCAGGCTTCTAGCTATATTGGGAAATTATTGCAATTATAATGATGTAGGCTAGAAGAGCATAAATTAGGGTCATCTGATTTTATTTGTTGCTCTGGTTAGATCAAGCCATGTTGTCAGACTGATGGCAGGTTGCTTCTTAAAGAGTCCCAGATAAGGAATTCTAATAACTTTCCTTTATATAACAACACACATATTATGAGTGTATCCCCGCACATTTATTTTCAATTTAGAAAAATTTTTAGAAAAGAATGTGTCACTAATGTGTAGTTGTTGAGTATGATGAAATGATACATGTCTAGTGTATGTAATATGATTTTTAAAGTGGCACGACAGAATCACTTGGCTACTCTCAGGAAAATACTGTTGGACCAGATAGAAATATTGTATATCTCTCTCCCTGTATGGTATTAATATTTGTTTAGACTATCTATATCTCCATACTGTACCTTCCAATGTTATGTATGGCTCTAAATTTTTAATGAGTTTTAGAACAGTATCCCATGGAGTTGAAAGTTCCTTAGGAGTTTGGAACACCATCTGAAATTACTTGTTGCATACTTATTCTATATTAAATTGAGTTAGGTTGAGGCACTTTTATATTTTTGCCTTTTGATGTTAGAAATGATGAATAATGGATCAAGGAGGCTTTCAGTTACAATTCTATGTTATTTTCAGAGCAGGGCAACTATACTTGTATTATGTTCATAATCTTCTTTCTAGATGTTGGTATGAAAAATGGATATTGATCAAAAATATGGATATGACTCAGTTACAGAAAAATTGTTCATACGTACTTATGATGACAATGTCTAAACATGCATCGATAAATGTCATAAGTACTTATTTAAAGAAAGATAAGAAAGACAATAGGCTCATCAATCTGAAGTTGGTTTCATTATGGAAAAATATTCTAAAATGAATTTGCATATTAGATTTATACAAATATATTAAAGATATTGAAAAATTTTAAAAATTCTATAAGTAATCTAATATAATGTGAAATATGTAATCATTTTAATTACCTCTTACATGTTTTATCTTTTTATATTCTTTTCCTTAACTACTTTTGCTTCCTTTATTGACATGATCTACAGAGACTGTGTCTTCCTTTTCGTGTTCTGTTCAATTTCTTTTCTCACTACAATTTTCAGTTCCCTCAGTGGTTGAAAGCAGGAAATAAAAAAGAAGACTTAATTTCTTTCATGTAATTGGATGTTACAGACACTAATTCTTCTCTTTGTTTTAAATGTTACTTCTATTTTTCTCTATTTCTGTCATTTTCTTTCTACATATACTTGCCCATTTAGATAACTAATATCATTAGACATATATGCCTTTTCTAGAATATACCATTTCTTGTTGCTCATTTCCTTCATTATATCTAAGGTAATATATCTTCATTTCGCATAATCTATGTGCATTTATTCAGAATATTTTTGTTAACATATAGTCATATTTATGGAAACATTCAAAAATATTTGCTGAGCATTTGTATATGTGATGTGTAGCATAAAGAAAACACAAATCCATTTTATGGCCAGACGCGGTGGCTCAAGCCTATATTCCCAGCACTTTGGGAGGCTGAGGCAGGAGGATTGCCTGAGTCCGTGGGTTTGAGACCAGCCTGGGCAACATGGTGAGACCTCATCTCTACAATAAATCAAAAAATGAGTCGGGCTTGTTAGCGTGCACCTGTAGTTCCAGCTACTAGGAAGGCTGAAGCAAAAGGATCGCCTGAGCCCAGCAGGTCAAGGCTGCAATGGTCGGGAGTGTGCCACTGCACTCCAGCCTGGGCGACAGAGTGAGACTCCAACTCAAAAAAAAAAAAAAATCCCTTTTATGACCCAAGTGATCAACATTTATTTTAAGACATAAATATATATAGCATTAGAGTACTATGTACACATTGGTTGAAACTCTTCAAAATAAAGGTGTAAAATAGTAATGTAGCACAGTGGCGACAAAGATATACTCATTTTAATTAAATTAGCATTACAGAGAAAGATTGTTTTATGTCATGGCCTTGATAAAATTTATTTTTAGCTTTGCTTAAGAATATTTGTGTCATATAGAATTGTCTTGCTTTTTCTGGTTTATGTTATCCTTTCTTCTACTTATTTCTGTATTATTTTATTGCTTTTCTGTTGGTTATTGCTTTCCATAAATAATTTGACACACAGCATGATTTCTGAATTTCAAGGCAAAATAAAGCAGCTACACATATTTTTCTCTCTTGAATATGAATATGTCTTATTTTCCTGAATCAGAGTTTTAAATTCAGTTGAGGTTGTAACTCTCTCTAGCACCTTCCAATTCCTTGCCACTGATTGTGATCTCTTCAGGTGATACAGTCACTCATACTAGGAGAAAAAGTTGTCAGGAGATGAGAGTAAATTAACTGTGTAAGACTGAATTCAGCAGATGCAGTGTGTTTATGAGCCTTGATATTGTGGTCTAAGCTACTGACATACATTTATAGTATCCTTAATTTTGTTCTGAAATCAAGAGTCAGTGGAGCATGATAGTTAAAATATTCCATTTGTTCTTTGCAAATGTAGGCAATAGGCAATCATACACTTAACATTCAGTAATCACTATATTGTATATTTTCAAAAAACCTATTACCAGTGTGCTAAGCAGAAATCAGGGGAAACTGATTATCTGCATTATAGAATTACTTTACATTCTTTTCATCGTTATAATGATAGAGTGGTAACTTCAGAGACAACTATGTTGATTTTACTTAAGCTGATATAAGCATTGCTACATAAATCCTAGATGAACCTCTGTTGTGCTGTGATATAAATGATATGTATAAGCAACATTTGTCTTCATTAAAATAAGTGACATATTTGCATGTCTTTCTGTGAAAAGATTACTATATACCACACATCTAGCAGACATACTATAGTAGCACAATCAGGTACATTGTCTTTGCAAGGACAAAAAAATTTATGTAGACACAATATGAGAAGCAGAATTGTCTGGGGAGGTACATTTAATCTAACCAGACCCAGGTACAAGTTTTTTGTTTGCTTTTTTATTCCTGTACAATTTCTTTTCCAAAGGACTTAAGTTGGATTGCAACCTAAAATATCTATGTACCATAAGACAGTTGAAGAAGAAAATATACAAAATGAAAAGTGAGGATGAAGTATTAAAAAACACAGATATATGTAAGATCTGTTATTTAGCAAGAATTTCAGTTTTGTATTTCTTTGTAAGCTAAAGAGGAACCTTGGCAAATGAAGTTGTTCTCTCTAACATAGAAATAATTGTCACACCAGTACTTAAAGGACAAACTTCATTTGGAAATAAGTTTTCTTGTGGATCCTTTAAAAATAGATTTTGAATGGTCATTGGCCATCTTAATTGTTGTTTTCCTTTTGATTTTCTCCATGCTTCATATATTATTCTAAGAATTTGCATTCATACTGATTTTCTAACTTTTCAAGTAAAGTTTTTTCATTAATTATTAGATTTTATCTCCTTTGAACGTTAGTGACTTACTGTATTTTTATTATAGAAATGGAGAGAGGATAGTCAATCAACATGATATTTTTGTTTGTTTTCTCCAACATCACTTTTTACTTGAGAGAGCAATAGTAAATTATTGAAGAAATAATCGGTCTTATAAAATTTGATGTTCTTTTACAACAATTCATTTCTACTACAATAAAATGAAATTGATTTTCAGGAGAATGTGAAAGAGGTCACCAGATATCTGTTCCACATTAACTATAGATAAACCTTCCCTAGCACATTGAGTTATAGGCCATTTGGTATAAAACGTTCCATGCTTCTCACAGCAGTTCAACCAGATTGAGAAGCATTGAGTATACATATATAGTCTACCATGATTAGAAATGTAATGGTTTCTATAAAGTGCTAATACTAAATAGATTAGTGAAGTAGAAAGCAGCATTCAAGCCAGAATTATATCTAAATATATTTTGGTGCTAAGAAATGATGAGGAAACCTGTATTCCTCATTTTTCTTACAGTTTTCCCTTCTTTCTCTCAATTAAATCCATCCTATCTTAGGTGTCCATTAATCTCTTACAGATAGATGCCTCCCAAATTACTAACTTCATTTTTGGATATCTAAGGCCACTTTAATTTAGAAGTTCTAAAGTCATCTTGAATGCAATTTCTTCAATAAGTAGTTTTATTTTCCATTAGTTTCTATAAAACATATCCTCATTTTTCTGGTCACTGTGGAGGAAAACTCATATGCATCTCTGCTGCTTCATTTCCTGCACATTTATACAGACTTTGTCATTAAGTCTAGCCACTTCTAATTTCAGAATGCATTTAACATTATCATCACCAATTACTCAGTTGGGCTAATGTTACATCATGTGAATGCGGTGTCCATGGCTTCCTAAATGATCTCTCCTCCTACCCACTTGCTCTTTTATATCCTGTGCATTTCTTCCACAGTGATCTTATTAAATACTATCTTCATCATCTCACACCAACATTTAGTAACTTGTTCCCCTTTTGCCTGCCAGGGCATTCAGAATAAACATAGGTTATCCAAACTTGCCTCCCTCTCCATCTCAGTGCTATTTCTGTTGATCAGTTTCCTAACCAGCTGCCAAAAAATAATTAAAAAAAAAAAATTTAGAAGACCCTTTTCTGTTCTACTGTACTTTCTATTCCGTGCTGCTTTCCGTGATATGAATGTTTCACTTCCTGCTGTGCTCCGCCACACTCATTCTCATAGGCACAGATCAAATTCCATCTCTTTCATGAAGTCTTCCTTGAGGATTTCATTTAATGTTGATGTTACCATTTCCTCTGTTTTCATGACTTTTGTCTTCAACTCTTGTGAGCATTTAATCATGCGGGTTATTCTTCCAGGTCTGATCACCATGGCCTACAAGTCACAGAAAACTAAGACTCTCCACAAAACCATTTGCATTTTGTATTTGTATCCCTTAACAAATAATTATAGCTTTATTGTTTTGAATATTTTTTCTTTTGACTTTCATATTAAGCGTATAATTCACATACGACCATTTCCATTTCTATATCAGAATGTTCTGTGTTTGTGTGTTTACTTTTACTAATAAATTTTATTCTTTTACATGTTTTGTGATGGTAAATAACATTCTTTTATTTCTTCTTGAAGAACTCCATTTAGCATTTCTTGTTAGAGAGGTCTATCGTTGATAAACTTTCTAGCTTTTGTTTTTATAGGAAAGTCTTTATATCGCCTTGATTTCTGATGGACAGCTTTGCCAGGGATGCACTATTCTTGACTGGAAATTTTTTCATTAGTAACTTCACTGTATCATTTCCCTTTCTTCTGGCTTAAAAAGTTTCTAGTAAGAAATTTGCTCCTAGCCATCCTAAATCTTTTTTGTTCACAGTTTGCTTCTTCACTCTTGCTGCTTCTAAGATTCTTTTTTTCTTTAATTTTAAACAGTTTGATTATTATATGTCTTGTTTTATTCTTGTTTCGTTTGACTCTGATTGGAGACCTTTGGTTTTCCTGTATGTGACTATTTATATCTTTTCCCAGGTTTGAACCGTTTTCTACTATTATTTCTTTTTAAATTAATTAATTAATTTTTTTGAGTTGGCATCTCCCTCCATCGCCCGGGCTGGAATGCAGTGGCATGCTTACGGCCACTTCAGCATTGACCCACTGGGCTTTGGTGATTCTTCCACCACAGCCTTCCAAGTAGGTGGAACTACAGGTGCGTGCTACAGTGCCTGGCTCCTTTTTTTATTTATTGTAGAGATGAGCTCTCGCCAGTTTGCCCGGGCTGGTCTCGAATCCGCCGGCTCAGGCAATCCACTCACCTCAGCCTCCCAAAATGCCGGGATTACAGGCTGAGCCACCTTTAAATAAGCTTTCTATCCCTTTGTCTCTCTCTTCTCCTTCATTAACTTCTATAATTTGAATATATGTTCTTTTAATCTTGTCTCATACATTCTATAAGTTTATTCATTAATTTTCATTCTTTTCTCTTTTTACTCCTTTGACTGTATATTTTCAATAACCTGTCTTTGAGTTCACAGTTTCTTTATTTGGCTTGATCAGTTTTGCTTTTGATGCTTTCGATTGCATTTTTAAATTTCATTTTTTGATTTTTTTTCAGTTCCAGAATTTGTTTTCTTTTTTTTTCAGATTTCGATATCTCTATTAAATTTCTCGTTTTGGTCATTTATCATTTTCCCAATTTCCATTGAATCGTTTCTCTGTATTTCTTGAAGTTTGCTAAACTTTTTCTTAATACAGTTTTTTTTTAATTACTTGTCAGACCGTTCATAAATTTCCATTTTTAAGGTCCATTACTGGTGCTTTATTTGCCCCTTTGTTAGTATCATGACTCCGTTATTGTTATTGTTTAATTATTTTAAAGATGTGGGGTACAATTCAGGGTTAGGTACATAAGTGGTCATTGTACAGGTGAAGTTTGGGTCTCCCATTGATCCTCATTTCGCCTAGTTTGGGATCAAGTGCCCTTATTAATGTTATGTGCTCCCTCTCCCCCCCTCCCTTGTCAGTGACCCACTACTGCCAATCCCCCTCATGTAGTGTTATGATAAGTATTCAGGGTCCACTTACGAGTGAGAACATGTGGTACTAAATTCTTTGTTTCTGTGATAGATCACTGAGTATTATAGACTCTAAATCCATCCAAGTTACTGCAAAGAACTCAAACATGTTGAAAGGAAAAAATAAAGCCCTATTAAAAAGTGGGCAAAACATACGAATAGACACTTCTTAAAGAAGACATACAAATAGCCCCTATTGTTCTTAATCTTTGTGGTCATGCATTAGTATCTACACATTTGAATAAGTAGGAACTTATTTCAGTCATTACAGACTGGCTTTGTCTGAGAAAGTCCTTCACCATTCAGCTCATCCACAGATTATAGGTAGATTGTCTGTCATGGTCCATGAGTGGGCTTGCTTTTGGAGTCCTTGGGCAGGCTTGCCTAATCCATGAGTCACTAGTTGAGTGGGTCTGGCCTCTGGTTCTGCAGAGTCGGTTCCTGGAGCCTGGCTCCACTTGGCACTGTCCTGGTACTGAGGTGAGCCTAGAACCTGAGAATATAGAGGCCAGTCAGGCACTGGGATGAATCTGGGTTTGGGGTTCATGGGGACTGACTTGGACTCTAGGTCTGCAGAGGTGGTTCTGGAGTCTTGGTCTACAGGGGCCCTCCTAGCACCAGGGTCTACTGGTGGGGGCCTGGATCCTGGTTCTGCTGGAACAAGCCTGCACTCTAATGCCACTAAGGACTGGGGCTATAGGGCTAGCCTAGATTCTGTGACCAGATAGCTGCTTGGCCCAGCATGGAGCATGGGTCCATGGGCCTGGGATTGTGGGAGCTGGCATGGTACTTAGAGCCACAGGCACTGACCTGGAATCTGGTGCTATGGGGACCAACCAGGAGCCTATGTCTGCAATGGCTGACCTGGAATATGGGTATGCAAGAGTTGTCTGAGTCCTGGGGCTATAGGACTCACCTGGAACTTGGTTCCACAGGGGTGGTCTTGAAGCCTGAGTCCCTGGGGCTTGGCAAAGAACAGAGCTTAATTGGGATAAGCTTGGACTATGAGCCTACTGAAGCACGCCTGAACCCTGAGTCTGCTTAAGTGTGGAGCCATAGGGGATGACTTGAATGGCTGGTCTACAGGGACCTGCCTGGCACTGGGCCAGCCTGGAGCAGTGAATGCAGCCTAGCCACCTGAGGCCATGGTACTGAAGTGCTGGCCTGGCACTGGGACAGCCTGAAGCCTAGAGCTGTATGGGCAGACCTGGTTCTGGAATGGCCTAGAACCTAGGGAGATCTGGAGTCTGGTGCTGCAGGGACCTTTCTGGTGTTTGGACAGGCTGGAACTTATATCCTTAGGGGCTGGCATGGAAACTAGATTCACAGGCTTGGTTTGACAGCTAGGGCTGCAGGAGCCAATGTGTTGCTTATGCAAACCTGAAGTCTGGAGCTGTTGGGACCAGCCTGGTCCTGGAGGCAATCTGGAGGCTGGGTCTGCTGGAGTGAACCTGGCCCTGGAGCGTGCCTGGAGACTGAGTCTGTGGGATGGGCTTAGTGCTTCAATTTGTAGGGGTTGGCTTGGCACCTACGCAAGCTCAGACACTGAGTCTTCATGGTAAACTGGAACATGAAACTTTGGGATCAAGCCTGGCACTAGGGTGGGTCATAATGCTCAGTCTGGAGTCTGTGTTGGGGACCAAGGCAAAGTCCAATGCTGACCTTTCTCTTCTTTTTGTGGAGCATACTTCTCTCAACACTGTGCTGTCTGGGATTTGGGGAAGGAGTGACACAGGTAATATAAAACTTTCCTTTCTATCTTCCTCCATGCAAATTAAAAAAAAAAAAGTTTGTGCTGCATCTAGGTGCTGTAGTCTCTCACTTTGTCTTCTTAGTTTTCATGAATGTATTTTTGTGTGTGGATAGTTGTTAATGATGTTTTTGCAGCGGGATAAGCATTGGAAGTTCCTATTCTGCCATCTTATTGATGTCCTCACCATAAAAGATTTTTATAAAATAATTTAAAAGTAGGAATTTTCATGTTAATTTTGCAATATTGTAGTGTTTCAGTAAGTCATAAAATGAAATTGTGTTTGGAGAAAAAGTACCTATCATTCCTATGTCACTCCATCACCCAATTTAGCATTTTCTGACACCTGTTTAAAGAAGGCATCCACTAATTATGACTTAGCCAATATTCCCATTTAATACCAGTAGATAGAGGAAATAAAGTCTGGCTGAAGGGAAGCCTTTATATACACCTTTATCCCTCTACCATGGACAAATAATTTTGTGATATTTTATGGGTTTCCTCATTCTTTAACAATTTTCATGATTGTCAAATTTAAATTCTGAGCATCGGTGACTTAGTAAAACATCTCATGCTGTTCATCATTGTTTTATTTTGTTTTGTGGGCTTATTGTGTTACTTAATATCTTATCTGGAAACTGCACTATGTTCCCAATTATTTTGGATGATAACTGCTACAGAAAGCTTTACAAACTATCTTTTTCATGCATGATAATTTGTTCTATTGTCTTATCAATCAAGTTTGATGAATTATTTAGTAATTATTCAAAGTAGTCTCTCAGTTGTTACAAGATAATTCTATTTCTGTGAAGGTAATTTTAAACATCAGACCCCTTCAGGAAAGTGCAAAAGTATATAAGCTGTTAGAAATATCTATTTTGTCTGGGCGCAGTGGCTCAAGCTTGTAATCCCAGCACTTTGGGAGGCAGAAGTGAGAGGATTGCCTGAGTTCAGGGGTTTTAGACCAGCCTGGGCAACTTGGTGAGACCTCATTTCTGCAATAAACCAAAATATTAACCAGGCATGGCAGCACACACCTGAGGTTCCATGATTCCAGCTACTTGGAAGGCTGAGACGGAAGGATCACCAGAGCCCAGCAGGTGGAGGCTGTAGTGGTTGTTAGCGTGCCGTTGCACTTCAGCCTGAGTGACAGAGTAAGATTCCGACTCAAAAAAAAAAAAAAAAGAAAGAAATTTCAATTTTGAAGGTTTCTTACAGATCATTTGTTATGGAATAAATCATTTCTTTACTATGATTGACAGAGTTCTCTGTCCTTTTCTGAATACTTCTAATGATGAGAAGCTAATTTGTGAGAAAAATAATAGTTCCTAACATTAGATCTGATATTAGAAAAGTTTGATTTTTATTTAAATAAAGCTTAATTCCAATTCCTCAAATTTTCACCCATTTTGGGAAACATTTAAAAATATATTTAGTAAGAATCATAGTGTAAAGTATAGAAAATTCTATAAGTTTGAAATACTAAAAAAAAAAATAGCTGTCGTTCTAGGTGCTTACTGTTTGTGTTATCATTCTAAAAGCTTTATAAATATTATCTAAATCCTCATAAGCCCTGCAATATAGATACAATTATTATTTCCAGTTTACAGAGGAGAAATTTAGGCAGAGGATGTTGCTCATGGCTTAAATGGGTAAAAAAAAAAAATGCAGCTGAGCAGGGAACAAGAGATAGCATACAATTAGAAAGGTGCTTTTCATTGCCTCCGTCCAGAAATGGTGCACATCACTTCTACCTAAGTTTTGTTGACCGAAAAACATCATATGGCACCAGCAAGGAGGCTGGAAAGTGTAGATTTCTGTATGCCTAGAAAAGCGAAAAATTTAACATGGTTAGGTACATATGCCTAGAATTGTCTCTGTCATATCCTTCGTGGAGCATTCCCCAAACACCCATACTCACCTTTATGTCTGTTCTTTCTAATATTCTTTAGCATCTATGTACTAATATAGACTATGTCAAGTTTCTTTTTTTTTTTTTTTTTATGGTATTATGGGGTACAGTTAGGGGTTAGGTAAACAAAACTGCTTCGTTCAGGCACCCTTGAAGATAAGACATGTATCCCCAACCCCAGAAAGATATTTATCACCATTAATCCCATCGCCCCCCCCCCCCCCACAGCTTCCCACCACTGTCAGTCATTTTCTTGTGGTAGTACGTTGGATGATCAGGGTCTACTATATGAGTGAGAACAAGTGATACTTAGTTTTTTGTTTCTGTGAGAGGTCACTCAGTGTTATGGGCTCTAGTTCCATCCAGGTTGCTGCGAAATTCATGATTTCGTTCTTTCTTATGGCTGCGTAGTATTCCATTGTGTATATGTACCACATTTTTTAATCCAGTCCTCTTTTGATGGACAGCATGGTTGCTTCCAGGT